>QANX01005428.1:0-87775 GCA_003254975.1 Ochetophila trinervis
TACCAAAAAAAAAAAACAGAGTTGCCGGAATAATTAATTAATTAATTATTTTTGTCAGTGCTACGGGAGCTACTTTTTTTCCTCCAGCAATATTGGGCTCTAAAATCAGTATCATTTAGGGGCGTGTTTGTAGCGTTGGAGATGGAGACCGAATTGGATTGAGAAATTCGGTTCTCTCTTTATCTGGTGTTTGGCGTCGGTCGGACTGAGATTTTTCAATCTCATTCGCGAATCCGGTTAGACAACTTATGCCTGTGGCCGAATCCCCCTCGCAGACACGGGTTACAAGCGGACTCGAGCCCCTCTCCATCTCCAACTCCCCCTCTCCCTCTCCAGCTCCCCCTCTCGACATCACCCCTTCTCCAGCAAACCTCCAGCTCCCCGAAGGAACCCAGATCGGCTCCCCGAAGGAACCCAGATCGGCTACCCGAAGGAACCCAGATCGGCTTCCCCTCTCCACAGCTCTCTCCCCTGTTCGGTTCTCCCTCTCGACAGCTCCCCCCCTTTCCTCTCCACTAGCTCGGCCAAGGATCCCAAATCGGCTCCCCCTCTCGACAGCATCCCCCCTTTCCTCTCCAGTAGCAAGACCAAGGTTGTTTTGCTTGATTTTTGCTGAATTTTTTTCGAATTTTTGCTGGATTATGTTTGCTGAATTTAGGAATTTTGTAATTTTTGCTGAATTATTGGTGAATTTGTTGCTGAATTACATAGTTTTTTTGCTGGAAATTTTGGAATTTTGCTCGATTTTTTCTGGATTTTGGAATTTGTTGCCGAATGGAAATTGCTGGATTTTTTCTGAATTATTGCTGAATTTTGCTGCTATCATATGCCTTTGCACTTGATCTGTGAACCATCAGCACTCGACCATGGGTTTGGTTGGGTTCATATTTGTCGGGTTCATATGCCCTGCAAGCTTGAATCAGATGTTTAGTTTACCAATTTTTGTTCCTTTTTATTTTATTTAGTTTACCAATTTCTAAAAATACAAATTTTCATTTATTGATGATTATGTTAATGGAGTGTGTTTGCTAAAATGGCTGAGTGTGTTTGCTGGATTATGTTAATGGAGTTCATGAGTGTGTGTTTGAGTATTAAATTTTCTAATCTCAAATTTCAGGATATATAATCATATTACTAGTTAATGAATTCATGATCAAAATAACTTTTTTTCTTTTAGCTACACAATTGTGGTAAAAAAAATGAACACAAAGTTATTGTCCCAAATTTGAGTTTAGGGTGAAAAAGGCTAAACTTGAATTTGATAATGTCTGGAATTGAAAAAAAATTAAAAAAAACACTTTTGTTTCAATCTGCTTTTGTTATTGATAACTTGAATTCATATTTGAATGCTATGGCAATTATATTTGACCCATATGCATATGGCACTTATATTTTCCTTTGAAACCACTCAAATGACATTATTTTCTGTTTTGGGATTCAATTAAAAGAATATCTACAATGACATACATAATATATATAACCTCAAATTTGGGACAAAAACATTTTTACAAATCTAACCTACCATTTCCTGTTTTTTTTTACAAATCTAAACATTTTAAAAGAATATCTACAATAACATTTTTACAAATCTAACCTAATCTACAATTCATATTTTCTGTTTTTTATTTTTTAATTTTTTCCTACCATTTCCTAGCAAATAGCAACCAGACAAACAAACCCAACATATCTAAAACTTATTGTGCAAATATGATGTTTTTATTTTATTTTTTATTATTGTGCCTTATATTATGTATATTGTTTAGAACTTAAAATTCATTAATCAAATTCTTTTTTTAGGGTTATATAAATGGATGAACAACAAAGGAAAAATTTGTATTTCCTAATTGCAAAAAGGATGCATTTGGAAAAAATATTCAAGATAAAGGTGCATGTAATGATGGTCTATATTTGGATGCAAAAGCATTTGGAAACAAAGACGCTTAAGAACCGAGCATTCACTAGGCATGAAACTCGACTGAGTGTTTTAGACAATATTATAGGTCATAGTGACATTGAATGTGTCAATCAACTTAGAATGGATAGGAACACATTTGGTTTGCTATGTGAATTATTACGTCCGGATCCACATCTTAAAAAAGATAGTGTCGTTACTTTAGAGGAACAAGTGTGTATGTTTTTGCACATATTCGCTCATCATGTCAAGAACCGAACCATTGGAAATAGATTTCAGCGTTCAGGGAAAACTATTAGTAGGTTTTTTAACTCGGTGTTGAATGGAGTATTACGGTTGCAAGGTCACCTATTAAAGTCTCCAGAACCAGTCCCTACTAACTGTACCGATGATAGATGGAAATTTTTTAAGGTATATTTATACATTTTCATTTTTTGTTATGTTACTATATAAATAAATGTAATACGACTTACAAAATTTATTATAATCAACTGTATAGAATTGTTTGGGAGCATTAGATGGAACCTTCATAAAGGTTCATGTGGTTGAGTCTGACAAACCTAGATATCGAACACGAAAAGGAGAGCTTGCTACTAACGTATTAGGTGTTTGTGATCGAAATATGATGTTCATATTCGTATTACCTGGGTGGGAAGGTTCAGCTTCTGACTCTAGAGTCCTCAGAGATGCGCTTAGTAGACCAACTGGGTTGAGAGTTCCAACCGGTAAGAACAAACTTTGATGGTTTACTGTTTTTACTAAAAGTTAGTTTTGTGAGATACAACCATAACTTATTAATTATTTATGTTAGGTTATTATTATCTTGTGGATGCCGGATACACAAATGGTGAAGGTTTTCTTGCACCATTTAGAGGGACACGTTATCACCTTTCGGAGTGGAGAGTTGGTGGTGCACCACAAAACCAGGAGGAATACTTTAACATGAAGCATGTATCTGCACGTAATGTAATTGAGAGGTGCTTTGGATTACTTAAAAAGCGCTGGGCCATATTAAGGAGTCCATCTTTTTATCCAATCCAAACACAAGGGAGGATAATCACCGCATGTTGTCTTCTACATAATCTTATTAGGAGAGAAATGTCAAGTGATCAAATTGAACTCGATGTAGATGAAATGCAAATGGTTGAACCGATGATGGTAGGCAATGATCCGATCGGATCTATTGAGGCATAAAATGAATGGACTGAGTGGAGGGATAATTTAGCTACACAAATGTACGCTGAATGGATGGCAAATAAGAATGATTAAAACTGTTTATGACTATAATTTTCTATGCAATCTTAATTATTTATTACAATCAGGTGTTGAATTTTGAATATGTTTGTTGGCTTGAATAAACTGTTACTTGTATGTTTTTGTATTAAGTACTTGCCAAGTTAAATTTGTACTTTTATTGTGAAGCTGGTTGATTATGCATAGTGCGAGTAGCAGCCATGCCAACCCACGAGCAAGGAAGGTTAATAGGCGTGTGTGGAGTAAGGTGGAGGAGGATACACTGCTAAATATTATTGATGACGCAGTGGCAAAGGGGTATAGATCTGACAATGGTACATTCAAACCTGGCACGTATAATTATATTGAAAACTCTTTAGCCAACTTATGTCCAGGATGCGATTTGAAAGCTACTTCACACATCGAATCGAAAATTAAAAAGTAGAAAAAAGATTACGGGGTCGTGTTCGACATGTTAAATAAGAGTGGATTTGGATGGAACGACACAAAAAAATGTATTGAAGTCGACAGTGATGATGTGTGAGCAGACTATGTTAAGGTTAGAATAAAAAAACTTGAGTCCATCTTTTTATTTCTCACTGTTGATGTTAAAACTTTATTATAACTGCTGAACTTTATTTAAATATATAGATTCATAAAGATGCTGATGGATGGAGGGATAAACCATTTCCCTTGTATGAAAGGTTGGCCAATATATTTGGACTGGATCGTGCCACCGGCCTAAATGTTGAGACTCCTGCTGACATGGCTGCAGATCCAACTGACACTGGAGAAGATGAGGAAGATTCTCCAATGTCAGTTGGCCAAAGTTCACAGTCCCGGCCGACCACTCGTAAGAAGAGAACTAGACAAGCTGATGTAGTAGGGAGTGGATTGGAACGCATTGCTGAATCGCTGGACAAAATGATGGATGAAGCTAGGGAACAATGAGATCAACTAGCCAATTCTATATGTCCTAAACTTACTCCCGAACAGCAGGAATTTTTGCGTGCTGATCTTAGGAGGCTCGGGATGTCGGGTACTGATAGAATTAAGGCAATAAATATTTGTTGTGAAAAGATATATAAGTTTCATATATTTATTGGGTTAGACGATGAAGAAAAAATGATTTTTCTTCGTGAGTTGCTCGGTGGTTCATCAACTAGTTCGTAGATTTACTATGTATTTTACAAGACATTATTCTAGAGTTAGTTCTATGGATTGTTTATGTTTATGTCATCGGTTAAACAATATGTTATTTTATGTTATTTATGGATTTATGTTATTTTATGAATATGAACAATATTAAGTGGAAAAAGTGTGTTATGTTTATTTATTTTATAATGTTTTTAATCTTTTTTGTTATTTATATCGTAAAAATTATACTAATATATTTTGTTTATATGTATATACTAATATATTTTGTTTATATGTAGATACTAATAATGACAGATCAAAAAATATATGTTGTGTTCAAAGGAAGACAATCAGGGATTTATGACTCATGGGCAGAATGTCAAGAACAAATTCATGGATTCAAAGGCAACTCCTACAAATCATACCGTTCAATAGATGAAGCAGAAATAACTTATGTTTCACACATTGAAAGGACAATTAAACAAAAAAAGAATAATAAATGCTCTACAGTAGAAAGGGAGATTAATCACCCTATACCTAATTATCGAAGCATAAATCGATGTTCGTTTTGCATCGGTTTAATTGTCGGTTGCACAATTGGAGTTGTTGTTATTAGTATACTAGCACATGTGTATTAGGTTAATCTGTATTTTGTGTGTTCAATTTTAGTAGTTGTTTATGTTATTGAGAACAATTATGACATATTTGTATTAAATTATGTTTGATATTTTCTTAAATGACATAATAGTATGTTTTATTAAATTTATAATTTGAAAAATATTACAATATAATTTTTTTATATCATGTTTATTTAAATTAATAATTAAAATTACAATTTCTACTATAATCAAACAAATACAAAATATATTGAAAAAATTAAATTTTTATCCAGTCCAGTCCGAGACTGCACCAAACACAGTATATCATATCCGATCCAGTCCGGTCCTGCACCAAACACAGGACAGGATTTGAGAAATCCAGTCCAGCATTATCCAGTCCGATCTAATCCTGCCAGCCATATCCAATCCAGTCCAATCCTGCGTACCAAACGATCCCTAGGTGTCATGTAACAAATGTCGGTCAATTGCATCCAAAAATCTTGCTATTCCCTCTTTCGTATCATGGATTGATCTGGTTGGAGGTGTTTCTGGCTCTCCTTTATCCTCAGGCAATTTTCTAATTTTTTTAATCTGACTTGATTGTTTTTTTATTTTATAATATCAATATTATTTTTATATCGTATTAATTTATATTATATTAGTTTTTATTGTATTAATATATTTTATTTATTATATGATATTTAATATAAATTTATATTAGCATATATTATTATTATACTGTGTTAAAAATTAAAAAATATATAAATTAAATAAATTTATGACGTTATTTAATTATATAATCATTTATAATTTAGCAAAATATTTTATTACATTATTTAAAATAATTTTTAAAAAAACTAACTAAAGAAATCTAATTTTCTAAATTTTCATGTAATTTTTAAAAATATTATATCATCCATGATATATTATATTAATTTTTTATTATTATTTGTGATAATTATTACATAATTTTAAGCTGTAGAATTTTAATAGAATAAATAAAAATTTAATATTGAATATAGAAATTAATAATATTTTGAAAAATTAATTATATTGTTAACAAGTGTTATATATATATTTACAAGCAATAACAAAAAAAAAAAAATTATAAAGAAGAAGAAGACAAAAAAAATATTTAAGTGGGCCCGCATTCTTCACAGTGTATTAACCACACCCCCTTTATATAAATTAATCGGGTGTTTACCGTATTATCAGTGGGTTCAGCATTACTTTATACATTTCAGTGTTTTTTTTTTACTGAAATTTATACATTTCAGTTTGCGTTTCTCAACCACACACTTCTTTTATATTAATCCGATTTATCTGAGTTAGCATAATTAATACTAATCTCCTTCGAATTATGGTCAAATTTAACTAGAAAAAGCTTTTTTAGTGGTGGTTATATTAATCCTATATGGTGTCCATATAACAGCGATATATATATTATGTAGAAGGCATTTTCAACTTTCTCTACTCAAAAAGGTAAAAAAAAAAAAAAAACCTTTCAACTTTCTCTCGAGGAAGAATCATTCAAGCAAAAAAAAAATAGTTTTGAGTTTGAGATGGATTTCTTGAGCATTTTGCTATGCCTTCTTGTTATCTGGATCTTTCATGAAGCTTTTCTTCATGTTGTCAGAAGCCAAAGGCTTCCACCGGGACCTAAACCTCTTCCAATCATTGGAAACCTACTGGAGCTTGGAGATAAACCACACAAATCGCTTGCTAAGCTTTCCAAGCGTTTCGGTCCAATTATGAGCTTGAAACTCGGCCAAGTGACGACCATTGTAGTTTCTTCAGCTAGTATGGCCAAAGAAGTCCTTCAGACCCATGACCAGTTCTTCTCCAACCGAACCATCCCAGATGCACTTAAAAGCTGCAACCACCAAGAGTTTTGCTTACCTTTCATACCAGTTTCAACCAGGTGGAGAAATCTTCGGAAAATTTGCAACACCTATTTGTTTTCTGGTAAAGTTCTCGATGCCAACCAAAATCTGAGGAGCAAGAAAGTGGAAGATCTACTCGCTAATGTCACTGAAACCGTGAGAAAAGGTGAGGCTTTAGATATTGGAAGAGCAGCTTTCAAAACTACACTGAATCTGTTATCCACTACCGTTCTTTCACTGGATTTGGCTGACCCAATTGGTGACAGCGCCAGAGAGCTCAAAGAGACTGTTTGGGGTATATTGGAAGAGGTTGGCAGATTATTTCCCATTTCTTCAAAAGATTGACCCACAAGGCATAAGAAAGCGCAGTACAATTCACCTAGCGGAGTTGATACAGCTCTTCAATCAAATCATCAACAAAAGGTACGAATCCAGAAGAAAAACGCCAAATTTAGTCTCACATAGTGATATGTTAGATACGCTTATCGACATTAGTGAACAGAATAGCGAGGACATGGACAAAAACAGAATCGGAAGGTTGTTTGTGGTATGTTTATTCACTGATCTTTTTTTATTTTTTATTTTTTTCCTTTTTTTTTATTTTTTCTCATTGACCCACTTGAAAACAAAAATTGACTTTAGAAAAATATTATTAATAGGATCTATTTGTTGCTGGTACGGACACAACTTCAGCAACAGTGGAGTGGGCAATGGCTGAGCTACTAAGCAACCTAGGGATTCTGTCCAACGCAAGAGCAAAGCTTGAGCAAGTTATTGGAAAAGGAAACCAGATCAAGGAATCAGATATTGCTAGCCTGCCTTATTTACAAGCAATAATCAAAGAAACTTTCCGTTTGCACCCACCAGTACCTTTGTTGCTTCCACGCAGAGCTGAAGAAGAAGTGGAAATTTGCGGCTTCACTGTTCCAAAGGGTGCATTTGGGAGAATCCAAACTCGTTTATGCCAGAGAGGTTTCTGGGATCGGACATAGATGTTAGAGGTCGCAGCTTTGAGCTCATACCCTTTGGGAGTGGTAGAAGAATATGTCCAGGCCTTCCATTGGCAATGAGAATGCTTGACTTGATGTTGGGTTCTCTTATTCACTGCTTTGATTGGAAGCTTGAAGATGAGAAAATGACAATGGAAGACAAATTCGGGCTCACCTTACAGCTTTCTCAGCCTCTGCGAGCTCTCCCTAGGACCCCAACCGATAATACGAAGAACTCGATGTGAATCCTAAAGGAGGGTATAAGTTTTATTGATCTATAATTATAAATATTTTTCCCCATTATCGTTTTTCTTTAAAGCCTAATGAGTTATAAAAGAAGGTGTTTGTTTTGACATGCTTCACTTATTAGTCCCACATTGAAAGGAGAAGAAACAATAAACCTAAGGCTCGCTTATATAACAAACATGGCACGCGCCGGAAAACATACTTACCTGGACGGGGTCAATGGGTGATCATGAAGACTCATGGCCTAGAGCAGTGACCTCTATTGCACTTTGGAGGGGTGCTGGTCTAAGGTCTGTACATAGTGACAGAGCCTACGTCATAATTTGTGGTAGTGGGGGCCAGCGTTCGCGCGGTCCCTTTCCCAATTCGTAGAATAAAGTTTATGATTTGTTTAGGTTGTTTAATTAGTTGAGGTTTATATTAATTGTTAGTTTAATTATTGTCTGTTAAATTTATTTACATTTTATCATATAATTTAGATACATCTAATGTCTACTTTCCCAGCTAATTTATAATCCGAGTCTGTAGTTTACAATTTGTATCATATGCATTTACCTTAAAAGAGGCTAAAACCATAATACATAAAACTGCATTATTCATATGATAAATAAATGATTGATATAAACAAAAGATCAACTTTTCAGCTTAAAAAAAAACTAGCATGGTAAACTAAAATATTAAGAATGTTATCCAATCAATGAACCATCACTTGTAATGAAAAAAATAAACATGAGAATTTTACTTTGAAATGAATTTTGATGGGCTTGCTCTTTTTGCTGTCCTTTCATGTGTCTGAGCCAGAACGAGAAAGTGTTTCTCTACTTCTTGTTCCTGTATTCATAAGCCATCCCGACTCGAACAATTCTAGTATTGGATCATCTTTGGAGATATTTTCACCTTTTTCATCTTCACCGCCTTCCTTTCCTTCCCTTGTTTCTTCCTGATTGTCAGTATCGTTTTTCAGGTCGTTGTCCATGTCTTCTTTTGTGCCCTTCTCTAGCACATCCTTGTAAGTACACTTCATAGCATCTGGTTTGGCATTCACACAATCAATGGTTTTGTCCTGTTGGGTTTTAGATATAGGAGGAAAATCTCCACTCTTAGTGTGGTGTATTTTGTCAACTAATGCAGAATTATGGTTGTGATCGTTGCAGTTTATATCTACCACAATCTCCTTCTCTCTTGTAATTTGAGAACCCCAGTAAGTCAGTGTGCTGATCAAAAAATTCAGCATTGAGATGACATGTACTAATGCCCAATCTAGGAATGGAAATTGGTTGATAATGGTGGGAAATCTTTTTACTGCAGTATCAAACTTTTCAGGCAAAGTTTCCGTGGCTTTAACTAGCTCATCAATCTTGTCGAACACATTCTTCAATGGAGGAAAAAATTTCTCTATCACGTTTTCAACTACTAGGATATGATCGTCTGCAAAACAGAGAAGTGCTAGCCATTGATATTGCATAGCATGGACAATTGGACAGGCTAATGATACGATTTTATCCATCCTTTTTGCCATTGAGCCTAATGGCCCATTGAGATCTTGTGCTGCAGCATAGGCTCTGTGAGCCACTGTTATGGCTGAAACTCCACAGGTGTGCAATGGACGCCGTCTAGTACTCATTCTTGCACTTCCTACAAATTTTCAAGCCAAAAGTGAAATTGCAAAGAATCTATGATATTTCCTTAGTCTACAGCTCAAATAATATGATACATGAGGTTATATTGGTAATAATTCTCAACACAAAAGCAGAAACCAAAATAATCCACAGATTCTCTACCAAATAATTCATGTTGAAATTGGTATAAAAAACAGTATCTGCATAACTTGTATTGGTAAATATTCTTCTATAGTTCTACTTTGGTATATAGCGTTAGAGAAAACGTTTAAAAAAAAAAGAAAACTCAATTAAGTTTTTGAGAAAAGGGGTAATATTGGTATATAGGTTTTACCTCCTATTAGCTTGATTTTTGAAAAAAGTGGCAATTCAACTTTATAGTATTCTGTTCACCTAATATGTTACAAACAGAAAGAGAACCAAAATGATAATAATTACTACAACCTAAATCCATTCAACTAAGAGAATGATTACCCATTGGTTTAAAAATCCTTCTCTATCTTTTAATAAATCTCAACAAACAAAAAGAAAATGCGAATCTAATCCCCATTGTTTTTACTTTCCGGTCTCTTATAATATACAGAAATACATCTAGGAAAGAAAATCCATAACAAAAAAAAAAAAAAGAAAAGAAAAAAAAAGCAACAAAAGCTAAGATTCCCATTAAAAGAAGTAATAAAACTTCCAAGCTCTTATATTTTCTTGCTTAGATTGGGTTGAGAATTCGTACCTTGGACGCAAAAGATAACTAAGAATCCAATATTTTCTAACAGAGTTACTGTGCAATAAAAAAAATCAAATTTAAAAAAATTTTCTCTCTGAGAAAAAAAAAAAAATGTAAAAGCCACAGGTTTACAACTTATAAATTGATCGGCGGAGAAGAAGATGAAAATTAAAAAACAGAAAAAAAATTGTTAAAAACCTGCAGTCGTATTTTCTCTTTTCGCGCGTCAGCATCGGGAAAATGAAGGGCTGGTATGGATTTTAGCGGGGTCGATGAGATCTGATACTCTGCTTCCTATTGTAGTGCTCTTTAGATTCTACTTTTGTAAAATCCCGACACGTGTAATTGACTTTTAAAAATGCTCCAAATTAGTATGCCGCAGTAAACGCCAAGTCGTTTTCATTAATTTCGTTCCTGGAATAAAACGCTGCGTTTCGAGAATTTGGAAAAGAGCGCGAGCGAGCCAACGACTCGCTCTGGCTGGTGTATCAGCGCGCGTGAACTATCTTAGCCGTTAGAGTTGGAAAAAACTTGGAAATTTGAAAGTTGAAAAAGAGCGTGAATTGTGTGAGTGAGTAAAAATTACATTTTCTCATGAAAAAATACAAAGAGTTCCTTCCACTCTGCCTCTCGTGCACAAAAAAGAAAAAAGGAGAAAAGAAGAAGAAAGAAAGAATCGAATTCGATTCTCTGGTCGTCGCTTTCTTACCACACTATGAAGCAAAAAAGTTGTTCTTGATAATTCGTAGTCATTCACAGGTAATCTTTCAATCCCTCATCAAATTCAAGAACCAGCTGAAAAAAGAAGAAAAAAATGTTGGGATTCATAAGCATCAATTTTGTGTTTTTAGGTCTGTGATTGGTTTCATAGGTGGTTTCTCTGCTCTAACGTGAAAATCCTATAATGACGAAATTTGAAGCTCCGCTTGGTAAAAACTCTTTTCAATATTCAACAATTTGTATGACTTTCTTGACCCACTTCAGTTTCCAAACCCAGAAGAAAAAGAAAATACCAAAAGCAAAATGTTCAAATTTATGTGTTTTATTTTTCTTTTTTTCCCCCTAAAGGTTTTGCATTTTATGTTGGTACTATAATAATAAAATGTAATTTTTCTTATCTTTATTCGAACTGAGTGAACTATATATATTTCTATTCATAAATGACAATGAAGAATTTATATGCTTATTTTCATCTCTCCAGGTTTTTGGTGTTGTGAGTATTGTTTTCTTGCACCTTGTGCTTTTGAACAATTTGGCTACCATCATTGCCTTCGCACCGCCTTAACTGAGCTTTTGGAATTTTCCGAAAGTTTTCTTGTTACTCGTATAGATTACAAAATTAGTTGTTTTTATTTATTTTATTTACGTTTGGAGTTTTAAAACCCTATTTAAGTATGCTAAGGTTCTGGATACTAGTATGGATTATAGAATTCTTTTTGTTTTTATTTTTATTTTCTTAAATTATGGAATTAGTTGTTTTTAGAGTTTTAAGACCATATACAAGTGTGCTGGGGAACTTTTCTGGTTACTAGTTTTTTTATTTTTTTTTTATTTTAGCTCGAACCATTTCTTAAATGTGTGGTTATTTTTGGAGTTTTAAATCCTACTCAAGTGCGCTATGGATTATGAAATTGTTTGTTATCTTTTTTAGCTCTCATGATTCCTTTTGTGTGTGTAAATTTGTTGCTTTTTTCTTGTGTATGTTTTGTGTGCATGTTATGTGCGGTGTGTGCGCGCGTATGTATGTGTACTGTGTGTGTTCTCCTCTCTGTCTATAAAAGAGAATTCGATTGTAATTTTGAATTTCATGTCGGTATTTCATAGGCTTAGATGTTACTTTATTATTATTTTTTTAAAAATTCTTTAGTTTCAAGAAATTAGATATTGAAGAAAAATTGTATGACTTCACTTATTACTTCTCTCTTGTTTAATGTATTAGTAATGTTGGGTTAAAATATGTTTATCTAAAGTGAGACATAAAAGTGCGTACATAGCATATAAATAAGAAGTGAACACCTTGATATGAATGTACTTATTTTACTCTGTTATGCTAAAAACACACACAAAGTTCGAGTAGCTAAGTACTAAAATTTTACCATAATGGACGTACTAAAATATGTATGATTGCTTGGTACAGGGATACCAGGTGATGGAAGGTGTTTGTTCCGGTCTGTGGTTCATGGTTTTTATCGAAGAGCAGGGAAGCCATTTTTAAGTGAGAGCACTCAGAGAGAACTAGCAGATGAGCTCAGAGCTAAAGTGCATAAAAAAACAACTTCTCTATTTTATAATGCTTCAGCTTTTATCTCGTTGACATATATTGTTGGTTGTTAGGTTTAGTGTAGTAGAGACAAAGTTAGTTCACATTAAATATATTGGAAAATTGTTAGACTTGTCTACGCATTCTGCTTTGAATTCTTTTGTTATGCTTGCATGCCTTTTTGGTCCTGTGTTCATACTTATATCAAATTTAGAAGTTCGCTTCATTTTTCTCAATTGTTTCCTTTTATTTTCTACAACGTTTTTAAAATGGTATTGGATGATTTGGATAGGTCGCAGATGAATTCATTAAGAGACGAGAGAATAGTGAATGGTAAGTTCTTGTACATTCTCTGGTGAATTTATAACCTGCTCCATATGTGATTGACTGTTGAAAAAAGGTAATAAAAATATGACATAGCCAATATGTTAAGAGGACTATGCCTATATGTATATTTTTTAAATAAATATGGAAATATTACATTTGATGTCCTAACTTTTAGGTGCATCGTATAGTTCACTAAACATTGCATAGTTGCAGCCTTTACTTACATTTTAATCAAATATTTACACTCTGGTACCATTTTAGCGAATATTTATTATTCCTCAATGACAGGTTTCTTGAAGATGATTTTGAGACCTATGTTGAGCGGATAAGACAACCACACACTTGGGGTGGTGAGCCTGAGTTGCTCATGTCCTCACATGTTCTAGAGTAAATCCTTTGTCCTCTCTTTATATATCTTTTTTCTACTATGTTTGTGTGAAAGATGTGATAATTGGAAATGTCTTACACGTCTTATAGTTGAGTGACTAAGAAGTTTATCACATGCTGGATTGCATGTGGATTTAGAGCATGTGTTGTCAAAATCTTTACTTGTTTTTTTTTTTACATTAACTCCATAGTTACTAAAAGATGAGAAATTGACATGTATTTGTGGAATTTTTTTTTTACGTATTATACACAATAAGGACAATATTGTGTCATGTAATTGGAAAAACATGTTATTTTTAGTAAATACTGTCAAATTGCTCTATATGAAAGCTGTAGTTGAAGCAATTAGCTCTCTTTCAGACAAATAACAATAATTAAAATCTAGTTTATATGTGAAGGTGCAACGAATGCTCATCTAATTGTTAGACGATTTTTTATTTTTAGGATGCCAATCACAGTTTACATGAAAGACAAGAACTCTGGCCTTAAGATCATAGCTGAGTATGGTCAAGAATACGGTAAAGATAACCCCATCCGTGTCCTTTATAATGGATATGGACATTATGATGCATTGCAGAGTCCAATCAGTAGCACACAATCTAAGCAGTAAGTTACCTAATTCCCTTTGAAGTTTTTATTGTGCTTTTTAAAGACTATTGTTCCTGGTCTCTGTAATAGATGTTTCCCTGTAATAAACATTTGTATCACTATTTTCACCGGTAATGGAATCCATTGGCATAAGGGTTATTTTAAAGTCTTTTGGATTGGTTAACACTAGGGGTGTGCTCAGTTTTGGTTAGTTTGGTTTTTTGCCTAATTCTTAACCAAAATGAATAGTTTTTTGTTTTTGTTTTTTTATTCCTTCCAACCCAAACCATTAGCAGGGAAAACCAACCCAAGCCAAAGTTATTTTTAATGAACTGTTCTGAATGAATTATTATAGACATTAAAAGATTATTCAACACTCAACTATGTTTAAGAAAATTTTAAAAGCATAAAAATTTAAAAAATGTACTTTAAATAAACACGTTCACCAATGGAAAAAACTTTTTTTTCAAGTAGTTTTTTTTTTATCCCTTGAGTTTTCTAAATAGTTCGAAATACAAAATGCTTTTTCAATTTCCTTGAGGCAAGTTAATTATACCGTATACAATCAAAAACAATTTATTTAAAAGATGAGACACTATACTTAGCCTATAAAGCAACATCTATTTCTCTCAACCCAATTTTATTAACTTTAAATGAGGTTATGATTCTCCATGGAAAGTGGAATAAAAAAACTAGTTGCACCATGACATTTCTTAAGGTTTATTTTAATTCCATGTAAAAAAAAAAAAAAAACATCTTTTTGAAAATGCATAGGCTATGTTGTGTAATACAATAACTTTTTTATTTTTTAATATTTTTATACATGTATATGTTTGGTTCTTATTGGGTGAAAATTAACCAACCCTAATCCAAACCAATAATAATTGGTTTTTCACCACAAAACGAGCTGATTAATCAGTAAAATCTAACTCAAAGTAAATTTGACAGTTTTGTTTGGGTCGGTTTGGCAGTTTGGTTCATTTTTGGCTACACCTATTAACACCAAGGTCATCAAGTGTATAAAATGATTATTTTTTCTTATAAAATATTATACCTGCTTAATGAATAGGCTCTCTTTGATAGAACAAATTATGGAGAATATAGATTCGTGATGATATAATTGATATCCCTTCCATCAAAATCTTCTAACCAAGGTATTCAATGCCTCTTAATTTGTTGCATTATCAATTATAATAAAGTGATATAGGCTATTACACTTATCAATCTATGTATTTATATTTTGTCAGTTTCTAAAAATCTTTATCACCACTATGTTTAAAGTTGATATGCTGTTGATATTAGTTTTAACATGTCACCATTAACAAAAAAAACTTTGAGGAGGATTTGTACATATCAAATTTGGTTCCCATGGTTAACATTATGTACAATGAATGAGAGGCAATTTGAATTTTGGGAGCAAAAGTTTATAGGAATTGAGTCACTAAAGATGCTTTTGATATTGTTAAAATAATAATAATAATAATAATAATCTTGTCCTAAGTTTGCATGGAGTACAAACTGATGTAATTACAAAATAGCTATAATGTTGTGTCTCACAAATTGTCTCTGTGGGTATTGGCAGGTGGAAACGAAAATGAACGGATAGTTGCGATGGAGCTCATTGTAATATTTAGGTCACTGCACTATTTTATTGTGGTTGTCAAACGATGGAAACTAGTTCGGTTCTCTCTGTGTTTGTGTTTCTACTATTTTTCCATGGATTTGAAACCATTCGTATGAGTTTCAAAATGTCTACAACTACTCTAAAACTAAACTTCCAATTCTCTCTTTAGCCACTGAAGGTGTTCTTTCCAGTACTTTGGCTTTTTTAAAATAAAGAACCACTAATTGTTTGCTAAAATTAAATTCTATTTTTTTTCTCTCTCTATTTTTCTGTACCATCATGGAAGAAGATTCGGGTCAAATATGCACTTCCTTGGGAATGAAAAAAATCAATCGACTTTCATTTGGTATTTTGGCTTAAATTCTTTGACTCCTCCATACTCAATCAGATCCTCTTTTTTGAGGATTGAATACAACCCTATCGTCCCATAGACTTTCTGAACCTAAAGCTGCCATGGACTTTGGCCAAATGTAGTCACGAGTACAACTCATCCTAACTGCAGAAATCATGTACAACATATTTTTTATTTCAAATTCAAGGGTTTTTTTCCCCTCTTGTTTTCCTTCTAAAATTCATGTAACTCTATATTAAAAGGGAAAAAAAATAAAATATTCCTTTGCTAATGGATTCATCTTTGTTATTTGAAAATAATAATCTAACTTCACTACTTACTGGCACACTTGAATTTCTTAATGGACCGGTAAAAAAGCATAGATTTTATGTACGATTAAAAATAGCATGGATTTGCATTTTGTTTAATTAATTTTCTATTGCAATTAGCATTAGGCCGGTCATAACTAGTGCTTCTTATTGAACGTCTGCATTAAATGATATTGAATGTCTGCTGAAAAAAAAAAGAAAGTTCAGCCCACCTCTTGCTAATAAAAATCCAATTTAGAAATATTTACAGCTCTCCCTTAAGAAAAAAAAAAGAAAAAAAAAAAGGTACTATAAAAACTTAAATCTGTACAAAGAAATGGCCAGTGGAAAATGAAAAATCATCATTCACCATCCTTCCATATCTCACGGAGAAGTTGATATCTGACAACTTTTCTATCACCCTTTTCCTTTAAGATTGAGTTGGATGCTAGTGAGGAAGGAGAAACCTGGAATTTATCGGCTAGGATTGATTTCATGGGTGAATCCAACTCGTCAAGCTCATCGTCACTGGTATAAGCTTTTCTGAGCAGCGATGATCCGCTCCTCAGGAGAGTTTGACTACCCACCTCTCCTGTAATGCCTGACAGTGAAGCGCCTCGTGGTGGAAAATAGACTGTAGGATTTGCAGTGCATGGATAACTTGTAAGAGACTCTTCCTCAGCATCAAAATTGTCCTAAAATAATAAAAATGACAGATAGATTAATGGAAAATGTATTTACAGATTACACCTCAAGTTTTATTGTAATGAAATGACAACATATAAGTCTGCATCTTTTGGATAGAGATACTGTGGCCTCTATAGATGGTCTTACCTTGGAATCAAGTGCTTCAATAACTGTATTAGGAATGGGGTTTGGGCAAAACTCGTCCGGGACAAAAGTGTAAAGAACCTGCTTGATCAATGGTTCGCTAAACGTTGGGCATACCTTCAAACAATTAATCAATAAGTGATGGCATTAACAGGGAAGAAAAAATGAAAGCTATACTAAAATGTAATCTGATCAAATAGATGTATAAAACACATTATTTTCAAAATTGAAATCCAATAATTGTACCTCTTTTCGGGTGGATCTATCTGCAAGCATTTCATGTGGAAGCATCATGAGATCACTCAGAGCATTAAGAAGACGAAAAGGCCTAAAGGGTGTTTGACATTCCAGTTTTTTGTCATCCCCGAGTTCACTTTTATCCTCAGGAGCATCATTATCATCAATACCAAATATATCAGTAAGCCATCTGGACCAGCTCCCAATCTGGGGACAAGACACACTTCCATCACCAGAAAGCGAGAGAACTAATTTCTTTATAATATAACAAAACTTGTAAAGTTTAATCATCACGATAAGACCGCTAAAGCTCCATGCTTTGAATCTAAATGCATAATCATAAAATCATGCTTCTGGTCTTAATTCCATAAGCCGGAAAAGCCTCACAGATATCAAACAAGAAATAGTTTTTACAAAAGAAATAAGAAAAGATCAATGGAGAAAATAACAAAAATAGGTTTCATTATAATCACTGTAAGTATAGGGACTTAGAATAGGTATTCAGATACAGACAATAATTTTGTATCAACTATCAAATGACTGGTCAATCCTGACATCAAATTCTAATACAGTAAGGCGTTTATACTCACTGCATTTTTTAGCTGTGCACCAGCACCAAAGCTTGATTTTCCTGCTGGAATAGGAAGAACCTTGGAATCACTTATAGGATCGGAGACAGGATCTGTTGGCATCTCATCAGCATCTTCACGCAAAATTGCATTGAACATTGCAACATCTAACCTACCTACCAACTGCTCCATTACCTAAGACATGAGGGAAACTATATTACATATCAAAATGCATTTTAATGGCACTATAATTAAATTATCTTACAAATATCTAAGATTTCAATCATGCTTCCATGGAGATGCTGTTCAACCTTTTTTTTATTGGATACACTGGATACAACAGTAAATACATATTTATATTTAATGATGTCAATGGTGTATGTCTGGATACAGAACATTTGCAACAATGTGACTACTTTGCTCCAAAATGCAGGATATTTTTTTTGTCAACCTTATGTTAAGTTCAAAGCAAACACTGAACATAAAACAACAAAGAAAATTATAATGCATAAAACATACCAAACGAGGCAACACAGATAAGCAGCCACACTCATGTCCACCGGCTCGAGGTGGACAAAGCCTTTCACAGGCATCTTTAAAGGCTTTCTTCCAAAGATCAATGGAAAAATTACCCTGATCATGATCACCCAAACCATACTTCTTCCCATAAACTTTTCTAGAGCTGGAACCCTTTGCTGCTGCAGGCTGCATATGTGGAGTCATAGTCTGGAGAGTAAAAAACAATAGACAATATCAGCTGTAAGGAACAAAGGCTTTGAGATTTTGGGTTATATTGTCCTAGCAATAATAGGAAAGAAAAAAAAAAAACAATAACGAGGATTAAACAGTGAAGAAAGATTGAAGTCAGCGTAGATTTACCTGCCACCACACAGACTCAACAATTCGGGAGAAGATCCAGGCTTCAAATTTTTCCAGTGCAACCATGAATATTTGTGGGTCTTCCCAATTGTCAAAACTTTCTTTGGTGTTATTCTTCTTAACTTTATGAGGAAACCCATTCTTTTCTAATGTGAAACCCTCATTTAAGGACTTTCCACGGCCATTATGTTTAATGAACGGTCCAGCAGGATGTTGTATTTTTCCTATGGTCTGGTTTACAATGGCTCTCAGCACAATTGAATTTGACAACCAGAAAGTCAACCTGTTTATAAAAAACAGAACATGCAAAAGAATTTCCAACAAAAGAGAGGATTATTCAGATCCCCAATAAGAAAATGGTAAACTGCAATAATTTTCTTTCTAGAAGTGTGCATCTTAATTCCATGTGTACTTGATTTGTATCATAGACAGAGATCCTGTCTTCTTAAGCTTCCCTTATTACCGGGGTGTGGTGGGTAAAATTTTCAAATCAAGACCGACACTAGGAATGTGGCCATGTCAGTAATAAAAATATGCAAAACAAATTCTTCTAGAATAAGAATGTTAGGTATTGATTTCAATACCTTGGAACATCATTTCCACAAGCTTTCGCAACCAAAATAAATCCAGAAATAGCAGCTCTAGCTGCATTTGCCTTCTTAATTTGGGAGTCTGATTTGCACGCATGAAAATAGAATCTAGAAAGTCGCCGAGCAGGTGCATGCATTTTGTTTGCAGAGCTCCCATGCTCAGCAACAACTGAATAGAGGCCAACCTCAACGGCAGCAGCTTCCCTTAACTCTTCTTTGAGCATTTCAATTTTAGACTCCATTTCACCTTTACTATAACAAGAGCTATTTGGTGTTTCTTTTCCTACACTTGTTATATCACTGATAGCAGAATCTTGAGCATTTTTTGTAATTTCAACTCTTTTTGGCCTTTTCATAAATTCAGTCCTGTCCAACACTTTACTGTTCTCGGTTGAGTCCAAAGGTAACTGCACAGACTTCTCACGATTTAATTTATTACTTTTTGCCATATAGCCAGGTGCTCCAATATCTTCATTTATGAATGTACTAGTATTACTTCTCATAGGGACTTGCTTTCTGCTTGTATGTTGTGAATATCTAGAAGCTAGTTTGGCATCAAAAGAATATTGCTTCATCTTTACAATATGCTCATTTCCTTCAAGTTCTTCCTCTTCTTGGTACACCCTGTCCCCCAAATGACCCACATGGGAACCACTAGCTACAGCCTCCTTTTCATGGCCCTTTTTGTTCTGTCTCGAAGCTTTTCTATTATCCTCTTTAGTGCTTATAGAGCTTACACAGAATGCATTCGTGTCTTCCTGAATATTCGTATTTGAGAATGCTACTACATCTGCAGCAATGCCAACAACATGGTCTCTACTGGATTCTTGAGCATTTTCTGGCATTCTGTCATTGCTTCCAACAAGCCCTTCAGTAAGTTTATGGTTACCAGATATTTCGTGGTTACGTTGGTAGCCCAATGAAGTAGAAGACGACTGAAAACTGTGGGTGACAGACTTTTTCAGGATTAGCATTGGGCTCTCCTGTGGATTATGGGGGAAAGAAGCATTATCATTTGCAGGGAACCCTAGACTGGAAAAAGAGCCTGTTGATGACAATGGTGATGGGCTTCCATTTGGACGCTTGACTGTTATAGCTGGGGGACTTGGCCCTATTCTTGGATTTTCAGTCCTTGGCGGTATAGCAGGCTCCTCGGAAATCAGTTTAGTACCATCCTTCACTGTTTCTGATCCATTCTGCAATTCAACAACACATGGCTGTAATATAGCTGATTGGTTCATCCATTAGATTGGAAAAGTAAAGGTCTAGTCTACAGGATGATGTGCAATAATATGACAGGTTTCTGCCATCAAATAATTTCATAGTTCTACGAGCATATACAATTTTTTTTTATTTTTTTTAAATGCAACTGATGGATTGTACTCTCCAGTTGGGACAGTGAAAACTGCATTATGCTTCAAAGTTATGGTTTATTCTACAGCAAGCTTATGGTTAGATGTGGAACATACAAATTAATTGAAGTAACACAAGATTCCACATTGATTATGAAAAAGATAATATGCTACACATGGTCACTCTGATTTGTATTCAAGCTAAGGTCAGGTTGTTTGGCTACTTCATCACAATAAGATTTGGCCTCAAATTGAACTTCATAAATCCAAATTCCCCATTTAATGTCACAATAAATGTGGATCTCAGACCAGGAAAAAAAAATGAAGAAAGGTTTTTTTTACCTCAAATTTGTTAAGTGCAACAAGCAAAGAAGCCAGCCTGAAAGTAGCCGAATTTGGAAAGTATTTACATACCTTTACGCTATTAGATGGTGAACTAACTACTGTTGTCTCAAAAGTAGAAGAGTTAATGGTACGCGAAGAATGTGAAGAAACACCATCATCATCATCATCATCAGTAAAAGATTCGATCTCAACTTCTTCATCATTCCTTTCAATCATTGATTCTGAAACAGTTTCATTTCCGTCTTTGTCCAACGAAACTTCTTTTGATAAGTTGTCTTTTGGTGAAGAGCTGGAGCTATTATTCTCACATGGCTGAATATTCACATAAAGAACAGGTTGCCCAGAATTCTTAGAACTCTTCTTGCAGTTGATTGGGATATCTAAGGTGATGGTTTCCTTGAGAATTCCGTAGTCCCCAAGATTTATTACAGCCGATCCCAAGAGTTGAACTTTCGTTCCCTTATCATTCCGAGGTTCAAACAAGGAAAACTCCAAGTTGTTCTTCTGGTAACTCTCACCCCTTTTCGATTTTTCCTTGCATAACGTGACCGGAAGCCTGAAAGACTCAGCAAACTCAATCTTCCCATCTTCAACACCCGAAGTGAGAGACCCAAAAAGTTGATCACCATTTTCCCATTGAAGAATTACAGATTGGACAGATTTAGAAGACTTTGATAAGGGCCATGGTTTAATCTCCACCACATGGATTAGGTAATCAACCTGTACTGCTACACCTTTCCGATTCCTTGATCTTATACCAAGGACCATCGTTATGCTTGAAATACTTGGTATAGCTATTACTGGGCTCAACTATAATGCCTCAAATCATGAAACTAAAATACAAACGGAGAAATTTTCAGAGAATCAGAAAAACCAGCAAAAAGATATGGGTATTGTAGAGAAGCAAACAAATTGAAAAGACATGGAAATTCTTCTACAAAACATTATGAAGTCGGAATTAAATTCAATACAAATGCAATCAATAACTTAAACATATTAAATACATATGAATGGCCAAAAGAAGTTGATTAATGATTATATATCAGAGAGAATAAGAACAAAGAGAACGTGAGGAGCTCTCCTCGTCTAAATTAATAATGTTTTTGGATGTGACCCACCCCGTTCATTCAACTGATATAAAAAACTGATATTTACCTAATCAAATGGTAATAAAAAATTGTTATTTTCTTAAAAAAAAAAATGGAAGAAAAATTTAGACCAACTATGCATAGTACATAATACATATACATATTATATATACCACATGTATAATATACATTCAGCGAAAAAATATATAATATACGTGCTGGGCCCTCAAAAATGATAACCAATAAAATGAAAATAATATTGTTATAAACAATCACCTCCCAACTCATTATTAAAATCTATTCACCCAAAAGAAAACACTCATTATTAAAATCTGATTAAATAAAAACGGCAGAAAAATCCAGTCTGACTCTGTTGGACATAGCTGATTTAAATAACTAGAAAAACCGTGTTTAAGATCTGTAAATAAAGTTGAGTCGTGATCAAAAATCATTTTTTTCAAAAAAAACAAACAACCAGACAGAAAACGATGATCAGGCGTAGCAAAAGTGAATCTAAGAAAAATGAAAGAAACAGACAAAAACTCCAGAGTTATGAACCAGTCCAGATGAAAATGAAGATGCAATAAATATATATATCATTTTAGATCCTAAACAGAGAAGCAAAGAATAGCTTAAAGCGTTCCAAACAATGCACAGACGACCATTTCTGTAAAAACCAAAGCAATCAATAAGCACAATTTTGTCTAGAAATGTACTTACACTTCGCAGAGTAGCAGAGAAGGAGAGAGTGGAGGAGATAAGAGGAAAGAGAAAGAGAGAGAGATTGCTGAGGAATTTTATAGGAGAATTGAGGAAGACGACAAGGCTTTCTCTGTTTACTGTTCGCCAGAGCCGAGCTCTTTGTTTTTGTTTAGTTTATTTATTTTTAAATTGAAATTTATACATTAAACCGTCAAAATATTGAAAATGCGCGTGAAAATATGAAGATGAAAGTCGAAGGAAAGGTCTTTAAAAAAAAAATAAATAAATAAATAAAACGAAGGAATGGTTGTTGAAATGGAAAAGGATGACAAGCGCATTTTCTGGGGATATAACCAAGCCGAACCTACCCGCCACCGTTTGATTCTTGGGCCGATTTGGCCCAGAAGCGTCCATTATCGGGCTAATTTCCTTTATTTTTATTTTTATTTTAACAAAAAACTTTTTAACAGACTTGTTTGTATTCAACAACCACCATCTAATCATCTTAACCGTGTGTGATGGAACAGTCCTCCCTTATTATAGCAAAATTACTCTTTATAGCTCTTGGCCTTAGAATTCTAATTGTTCAGCCTCCAAAGGTAGAGATTATGGGATTGTCCTTGGACTGTCTAAATCCAGATATTTAGATTGAATTGAATAAACGAAAAGGGAAAGCCTTAAATGCTTAACTTGTAAAATGATTATCGTTACTTAGAAGGGAAAGTTATTGTTATACCACCTAAAAACTATGACACAACATCTTATACAATGACACTGCAATTTGAGAGTCCTATGGAAGTGATAGAAACAGGTTAAAAGAAGTTGCATGCGTTGAAAGAAATATTAAAATCCTGTTTAAAAGCTGGAAACACCTGGTCCAATGGAAACCCAAATAGGGAGAGGTATTTGATATTTTATGCGTGTAGCATGGCATTGACAAATTGTCTAGAAGAAAATTTATAATCATTCAAATGATGGTTCATCGATCCTATTAAAAGCTCTCATTATATGCCTAGGTCACGCTTTGAGTTGGCTTGTAGCAGATAAAATCATAATTGTTAAAGGGAAAATAAAAGAGGAGTAAGCATCCAATAAAAAAGTTGATTGAAATTGCTGACAATGTGAATGCACTGACTAATGATTTTGCCCTTTTTTACTTTATGTACTATATTTTACTATAATATCTGAAATAGGCAAATAACAATGGTTTTTGCTGCGTAAGAAGTCATATCACATCAAATTGCAACAATCGTATATATGTACAAATATATGGTCAAGCAAGATACAAAGGAAAGGGTAATTTTATAATCACAGTTAAAATTACCACAGTTGGCAAAACTATGTTTCTCTTCACAAACCTGAGTTCGAATTCCCCTATCCCAATTATAATAAAAAATAAGATAAAAAGTTTAACCCAAGCTAGACAGGGCGAAGATGAGCTGTGCCTCTCTCTCTCTCTCTCTCTCCTTTTCTTCTGTTCCTTTTCCAACTTGGAGGAAATCCTAAAGCTGGGAGTTTCTTATGTAAATATGATGCTCAAATTAATACTTTATGTCAATAAAAGTTAGAATACAGATAATATTAACAAAAATTCATCAATATTTAATCCAGAAAACTGGTAACAGAGATCATCCCTGCTCATCAGACACATCAAAGAACCAAAACATAGTTTATCTGGGACAGTAATTGATACAGCTTAAAAACAACAAAATGCCAACATTTGCACCAGATACCCGAGTCGCCTATTCTTTCAAAATCTGGAGCACTTGCTTTTATTTCTTTCCAGCAGGAATTTTCCTACACTGCAGACGGGAAAACAAGTTATGGACGAAACAGTAAAAGACATGAGAAAACGTGGCAGCACCCTTGAGGTAGCAACGAAGATGGTATGACACATATTATATCATGTCCCAATGCACAGAAATGAACCATATTTTTGTTTCAAGGAAATGTCGTTAAGTTGAGATTCGTCTAGAACTAAGCAACTAATTAGCTACTCCAGTAAAGGTCTGTTTGGGAATGATTCCTAGGTATCACTTCCTATTTAGGAAGTGATTTCACAAGAATCAAATTGGTGCTTCTTCTAGAATCACCAAATAGGTGATTTTCACCAGAGTGTGATTTCACATTTTTTTGCCAAACACTATAGGAAGTAGTTTTCTATTTTCCAGAAAGAAAGGCAGCCCTCTTCATAAAGGTTAAGCCAAGAGCATCGTTTGCACAAGTGTTAGGACTTGAGTTTGAATTTTTTTCCCCTTCTTAACCCAACAATACTCTTACTAACAGAGATTCACTCTTCTATATCAACCCTCAAAACCAGAGACCTATATCTGCTTTACATTATTTGTATATCAAGCCAAATCATTAAAGTTGAGGTCACAAATCTTCTACCTTTTTTATTATTACCAATTACTATTATTTATAAATTCTATTTCAGAATAAACACAAAAAAATATGAAAGAAACTACCTGGGTATGCATTTAAGCTGCAGCCTCCAGCAATTCCCTCTCTGCACGCTCCATAATCCTTCTTTCAAGCTCTGGCCTAAAATGCCTTATAAGACCCTGCACAGGCCAAGCAGCAGCATCACCCAATGCACAGATTGTGTGCCCTTCAATCTGCTTGGTCAGCTCCTGAAGCATATCAATTTCTTCCAACTTTGCATTTCCAACCTTCAATCTTTCCATGACCATCCAGAGCCATCCTGTACCCTCCCTGCATGGTGTGCATTGACCACAGCTTTCATGCTTGTAGAAGTAAGAGAGTCTGGCAATTGCATCGACAACATCAGTTGATTTATCCATAACAATTACAGCTGCAGTCCCCAATCCTGACTGGACAGCCTTGAGTGCATCATAATCCATCAGGACATCATCACATATATGCTTTGGAAGCAAAGGAACAGATGAACCACCAGGAATTATCGCAAGTAAGTTGTCCCATCCACCTCTAACACCTCCACAATGCCTCTCTATCAACTCTTTTAATGGTATACTCATTTCCTCTTCAACAGTGCAAGGCTTGTTCACATGTCCAGACACACAATATAATTTTGTCCCAGAATTGTTCTTCCTACCAAAGCTGGCAAACCACTCTGGGCCGCGTCTTAAAATGGTGGGAGAAACAGCTACTGTTTCAACATTTGTGACAGTGGTTGGGCAGCCATATAAGCCTGCATTAGCTGGGAAGGGAGGCTTCAGTCTTGGCTTCCCTTGTTTCCCTTCAAGGCTCTCTAAAAGCGCAGTTTCTTCACCACAAATATAAGCCCCAGCACCATAATGGATGTGAACATCAAAATCGTAACCAGATCCACATGCATTCTTGCCTAATAGTCCAGCTGCATAAGCTTCTTTTCGGGCCTTTTCAAGGTTTAACCGTTCATTCACATATTCACCTCTTATATAGATATAAGCAGCTGTAGCCCTCATTCCTACACCAGCAATCAGACAACCCTCCAATAGTTTGTGTGGATCATGCCGCATAATTTCTCTGTCCTTACAGGTTCCAGGTTCACTTTCATCAGCATTGACAACCAGATAGGAAGGACGGCCATCAGATACTTTTGGCATAAAAGACCACTTGAGGCCAGATGGAAAACCAGCACCACCACGGCCACGGAGGCCAGACTTCTTCATTTCATTAACAATCCAATCAGCACCTTTGACCACTAAATCTTTAGTTCTGTACCAATCACCCCGTTTCATGGCTCCTTTAAGAAAAGGATCATTCAAACCATATAAGTTGGTAAAAATTCGGTCTTCATCTTTCAAGCCACCAAAATGGGTTTTCTCAGGAGGAGGGGGTGGTGGTGGGGGCTGTGGAGCACCAGCTGGTTTTGCATCTTGGGTGCTGAATGATCTGAAGGGTATGCCCCACTTTTCACTGTGCTGCCGAGCCAACGCTGCCCTTTGCAGAGACAGAATGCCCCTAATAGGTGCCTATGAAATATCCCAAGAAATAAGTTCCATAAATTGAATTACTTAAACAAAATATAGATCTATAAAATGTATACTTCAGGGCTCACACATAAAAAAGAAAAAGAAAAAACATACAAGATAGTTTGCAATGGTGGCGCATCGATCTGAGAAGAAAAAAGGCATATATCTACAACATTCTATTTTCTGTTCATAACGTGGTTATTCACAATTCAACCTAAATGTTTCTGAATAAACTAAATGATATTGAAACTCAAGAAAGTTGCAAGAGGAAACAAATTCCAATGAATTTCCATTCAATCTGGAATCTTTCCTTTCAGGAAACCAAATTATTCCATTAAACAGGCGAGACCAAGTTGAATTCCCCATTCCAAACATAGCATTTAGAGATTTAAATATTATAACAGTGGAGGAGAACTAAACATGACGGTTCAAATAAGTTTTTTTAATCATGTAGGAACCTAAAGTCAACAATTTTATTTGAATCAAGGAAAATAAAATGCTAGAGTTTATTTGAGGACAGTTCCAACACACTGGGGAAACCCAAATACCACATTTACGATCAAATTTTCTTTCCACTACCAGTTACGTTCCCTCTGTTTTTCACAGCAACCAAACAGAAACCAACGGAGATAAAGCAACTCTACCACAGATCTGCTATAGAAGAATCAAGCTTTAATATCATTTTGTATCCTAAATTCAATACATTACCATACAGAAAGTATAGGAAAAAAGGGAATTGAAAAAAAAAAATGAAAATGCATGTCAATGAGAACGAAACCCTAAGGCAGTGATTGGTAAGCCAGAAAATACTCCAAATTAAGTGAGGAATGCGAGCTGAGTGTGAAGCTGATTGCTTACCATAGAAAGAAACGATGCAGAAGAACCTTGACCGTCACTGAATCGGGCAAACAATGAGGACGAGATCTTTCGGAAGAGGATGATTATGCAGGTGGGAAAGAGCTCCCCACTCACGCGGACCTTGATATGCAAGATCGACGGTGGGAAATTATTAATCGAAATTGTTTGCCGGTATCGTTCATCTAACGGTTGAGATTGACTGAGGTTCTGTGATGAGCTCGGATAACACGTAGAGAAATTGTGTTGCTTCAATTTGGGATGCTGATCCACGGTTCTGATTCGCACACTTGTTTCTTCTTATACGTTGGGCTTGAAGGGAAATTTTGGGTTTGAACAACAAGGCGGAAAATAGCCCATTTACCCACACTGATAACCGAGAACAATCAGCCCGCCAATCTACTCGGGCCTATGAACGGGAAATGGAATAGATGTTACTAAATGCAAACAATAATATTTTTACATACACTCAACTTTTTTTTCCTTTCTTTTTTTTTAACTAAAAACTTTAGCTAATTGCTTTCGGAAATCAATATTCAATAAAAGCTAATATATTACTTTTCAGTGTAATGAAAAAGGTTCCATGAAGCTTTTACTTCTTCTGTAAAATGCAGTTTGTCCGTTTGATCATGAGCTATCCGATTAGGTATCTAAAAATGTAGTTCAGTGGTAGGAGTTAGTTGAACTATTAGATCTGCGAATACATAAGTTGTGGTTTGAACTTTAATAGCTCTATTTGGACTCATGTGCTCTCTCCGCTACTACTGCACAAAGGAGAATGAAGTTTTATTGACACTGACTCTCATTGCAGACTTCTATCTGGTTAAAAAGACGCCTGAATCGATCTACTAACGAAATATATTCTGGGCCTATTACCCCGTTCTTTTTTTTTTTTACAAAAATAAAATAAAATGAACTATCCGTTTAGGCCGGACCTCAACATATTCTTTCTAGTTTAGGAAAAGCTTACAGTACTACTATACTCGTATACAAATCAAAACCCAATTTCTGTAGGCTGTCTTTGATTTTTCAGGAACTCACTGACAATTATTCACCCTATAATCAATTGGTTTCACTTTGTTTCATTTGATTCCAAGCTTCCCAGGTCCTAATAATTTGTCTGGTTTATTTGTGGAATGTAGCTTCTAAAGATAAGGCGGTGGTCCTATAATTGTCCTACAAACAACCAAATTGAACATGGAAGAGGGATCTCAATGTCCCATTTCTCAAACACAACATTGGAGTATTGGAGCATCCACTCAGTCTCAGTTTCTCAGGGTTATTATGCCTTTTTAGTTTGTAGTTTCTATATAGTATTCTTGCAAAAAAAAAATTAATAATAATATTTTTAACTGCAACTTAAATTACAATACTAATGATGTATTGATTTTTTCTTTTCTAGATGCTGAAAACTGGAAAGTCCTAAATTTCCATCAAATGAGAGCATATTATTTACAATTGTTCACTATCAGGTTGTTTAGTAAAAATAAAGCCTCGCGTGCATTCAAATTTAGTACCTAGAAGAAGGGCATGAAGAGGAGTTGAATCCAAGACTTGACGACTAGTATATCTTAGAAGCATTTTTTATACTTATTTTAACAATTAAAATATATAACTCAATTTTAGTTTATCTTTTACAAATTTAAATTTATAAAAATATTACTAGATTATATGTTTATATGGTATGTAGATTTTCCATCCAAAATCTAAACAGCGGTGCTAGATTGTTTATGCTAACACCGTCCATACTTTGAAAGACAATTCACCCTACAAACACACAAGTGTTGTGGAGGTACTCAAATGTTTTGTTGCCCTCTTTTCGATGATGAACATGGAAAAATTTTCACCACTAATTAATTTTCCATCGTGAATAAAAAAAAATCAATTACTATTCATGACTTCTTGGTTTTTTTTTTTTGGTGACTTGTAAATTGTTGGAATAACTTAAATTCATAAATAAAAATTTGTTCTAAAATGACTGCTTATGTTATTGAAAGATTGTACGGTCATGTGTTAGATTAACCAAAAAAACATTTCTTATCGTAATGTGGTCATGTGCGGACTATCGTTCATTTAGCCATTCAACAATATGTCTTATCAAAATTTCATCTTTTCTTATTATAACAAATTACATATGTCTCTTCTTTATGAGCTATTGTACCATAGTCTTATCCATATTATATGTATAATATACTATTGTTGTTAATTCTAATGGAAGAAAAGGAATACACGGCAGCCCACCAATTCCAAACATACCTAATTTTTTTGTTCTATACTATGGAAGCCAACAACTAGTAGATATTAAATTGTTGCTTGGCTTTAAGGAGTTGAGGGAGGAAGTCTTGTAGAGTCCAACAGCAATCAACAAGCACAAAATGTTGACTTGAATTATTTACCACCTAAGAAGAATTGCTTACATGCTAAGAAATCACAGTTGCCATGTAAAGCAGCCTTAGCTGTAGTTTAAAAGTAGGACACATCTGTATTTTGAATAGCTATATATTTGCTTAAGTTAACCGATTTTGAAAGGCTATAAATATAGAGTTTGTATTTCTCTTATCGTATCACAAAATCCAAAGAGATTTGTGAGAGAGTTATTGAATCCAGAGAGATTCAGAGAGAGTTTAGAGAGCTTCAAATGTGAGAGCCATGTAGGTGTGAAAGTTTGTTTCTATATTTCATCTGTAAATTCTATTCAAGTGTGAGAGCCATGTATGTATGAGAGTTTGTTTCTAAATTTTCTCTGTAAATTTTATTCAAGTAGTAATATATTAAATTTTCTCTCAATTATTTTTCATTAGGGATCAAAGAATCCCAACAAATGGTATCAAAGCCCTGGTTGAGGCTGAGAGGGAGAGGTTGGATCTAGTAATTGAAAAACAGAGCATAAACTAACTTTGTTCTTCAATTCGATTTACCATCAAAACGAGTTAAAAACAGAAAATTAAAGATACTGGATTGAAGAACTCGACGAGACGGAGAGAAAAAGACCAAACGAAGCAATTTCCTAGAACCCATGCGCTGCCACGAGTTGCCGAAGCTTCTGTCGTTTGCTTCATACGCCACACGCGTCGTCTGGAGGTTGAAGATGACCAAGTCAGCTGCCACGTATATACCACTTCAGAGCCAAGCCAGCGTCTTTGCCACGTGGTCTACCACATCATTGAACATGTTGCCATCCTCATTAGTGACACGTGTCTACCACATGTCCCGTCAATGACACATCATTACCATGTGTCTGCCTCGTCAAATCCGACTTTGAAAGTTTTCAAAAATTGCATATTAGTCTCTAAAGTTTTCTGAAATTATAGTTTTGCCTTATATTTTAAATTTCAAAAATTGTAAATAAGCCTAGTTTCTGAATTTGCAATTTTACCTCTCAAAATTTTTGGGAGTCTATTTTGACCGAGGAAGAGTCAAATCCAACTTTTTTGACCATTTCGAACGTAATGGTGAACTTTCTTTTGTGTAATTTATTTCCAATTTTTTTAGATCAAGCCATTGCATCAACGAAATAATCATCCGGAGCTATGATCAAGCTTGCTGCTACAAACTACACGCTGTGCAGACCTCGAATGGAAGATCTTCTTAGCTATAGAGACTTGTATGATCCTATAGAAGATAATGGAACAAATCCTGATCCCAGCAAAGAGACATCACGGATGAAATGAACACGAAAATGATCGATCAAATAAGGCAATAGATGGATCACAGTGTCTTCCATCACATAGTGCATGGGACATACGTTTATACCCTCTGGAAGAAACTCGAAGATATGTACCAGGCTAAGACTCGAAATAAAACCCTACTGATGAGGCGATTGGTGAACTTGAAGATGCATAGTAGAACTTCTATAGTTGAACATACCAGTGAGTTTTAGAGCTTGGTAAATCAACTCTATGTTGTGGAGTTATATTTAGGAGATGAAGAACAAATTACTTCTTTTGCTTAGCTCACTACCAAAAAATTGGAAAACGCTGGTAGTCACTCTCAATAATTCAGTCCCTAACAGTAAGCTCACCATGTCTATTTTTAAAAATGCATTATTTAATGAAGAGGCTATGAGAAAAGATGCACATATTGATCATGGTGCGCAAGTACTCGTTCTGGAGAATTGAGGAAGCCATCATAGAGGTAGTCAAGGCAGGGAGAGGAACCAAAGCATTGACAGATCTACTAATGGAAGAATGTCATATAAGTATTTTTATTGTGGTCAAGAAGGTCACATGAAAAAAAACTGCAAAAATTTTTTACGGGAGCAGATGCTCAATAGCAATTAGTCAAAGGAGGATGGTGAGTCCTTAGTCACCATCTTTGATGGTCCGATGTAACATCATATGCATTGAAGATACCATAGTTGCTTAGTCTGGTGCATTCTGATGACTATGAAAATGAATCACTTAGAGGCAAAATGTATTTTCTGGTCTTTATTAATCAGTTTTTTCCAGAATTATGGATATATTTGTTTTGTAGATGAATGACCAAGTTTAGAGTTTTTCAAGTTGTTCTGTGCCATGATAGTGCGTGAGATTGGTAGAAAATTGCAATTCCAGAGAGTTTGATTCTTATTGCAATTGGCAAAACATAAGAATATGGTTCAGGCATTTTAGAGAGAATGACCTGAACAACATCAAAAGTATGACCCATATGATTAAGCTGCCAGTCATTCTGGGGATGAGATTGTCCGTGCCACCTGTATAAATATCAAAAGAGCTCGAGTAAAAGCTCAGTGCAAGGGTATCCTCCATGCGGGAAATGGAGATGAAGACTATGAATAATAAATAAGGATATAGTGATTCATAAAGCTAGACAATTAAAGACATTGATAAACTCAAATTGTCTTATGTGTTTGAGTTCTAGTACCATTATTAGTTGCCAGGAGGAATAATAGATTTTTGAATAGAGGGAGACTCGACCTATCAGAAGCTACAATCACAACGGTCTTAGATGATGGTGTACCTTCTGAAGAGAAATCGAATATTTTTTTCAATGATAGATTCAAAGATCTGAAGTAGAAGAGCTAGAGAGTTCTATAGATGAAATAAGGAACTAAAAGATAAATGAGTGTTCATATTTGCTTAAAGATGGCACCAAGGAGAAACTAAAGATGTCCAAAGACATAACAGATAGATGGCAGTTGACTATCATCAATTTTGAATGTTGCTGGAGGGGGAGAATCGTAGAGTCTAGCAACAATCAACAAGCACAAAATGTTGACTTGAATTATTTTCCACCTAAAAAGAATTGCTTACATGCTAAGCAATCACAGCTGCCATGTAGAGCAGCCTTAGCTGTAGTTTAAAAGCACAAAACAATTGTATTTTGAACAGCTATATATTTGCTCAAGTTAACCTACTTTGAAAGGCTATAAATATAGAGCTTGTATTTTTCTTCTTGTATCACAAAATCCAGAGAGATTTGTGAGAGTTATTGAATCCAGAAAGATTCAGAAAGAATTTAGAGAGCTTCAATTGTGAGAGCCTTGTAGGTGTGAGAGTTTGTTTCTAAATTTTCTCTGTAAATTATATTCAAGTAGTAATAGATTAAATTTTCTCTCAATTACTTCTCATTAGAGATCAGAGAATCCCAACAAGCCTTGTACTAGGGAAATATGCTTGGTTTTGGGTAGAGAAAAATGAAAGCTTTGGCGGGCTGAAAGACAATGTCTAGAGCCGGCGAGAAGGTTGACAAAGTCAATTACTATTTTAGGCAGGGAAGGTTGCCCTTATTAAATCAGTAATACAAGCCATTCAACCTCCCGTATGAAATTTGCAAATATTTGGATGCAATGACAAAAAAGTTTTGGTGGGGAACTAAAAGACAGTCCAATAAGTTTATTGCTCTCAAGTCTTAGAGAACAATTTACTAACCAAAAGGCACAAACGGAGGTCTGGGATTTAGAAGGTTTAAGAATATGAGCACAACTTTATTAGCCAAATTAGGGTGGACGTTAGCAAACAGAGAAATTTACATGTGGACGAACTTGTTCCATGCCAAGTATTTGAAGAGGACATTGTTCTTTGATTACAAAACCAAAACTTGAGACTCTTTTGTGTGGAGAAGTATTTTGAGTACTCGGGAATCTATAGTGAAAGATGCTTACAAGGAAAGTTCCAATTGCAAAAGATGGCGTGGTAAAAAAAGATTTTAACAGAGTTGCAAACCTGATGACACGTATTGTTGCAGGGAGGAGAATGAGATGTCGTTTCATATTTACAAAGAATGCCACGCAGGGAGAACTTTTGCTTTCCGAAGTAAATGGGATTTGATGTTGGATGCTTTAGAAGCTGATAGCGTGGAGGCTCTGTTGATGTGGTGTCTAAAGCCACCTCGCGATTTGCTTTAGAGGTGAATGGATAAAAAAAAAATTTCCTTATTATTTGCCCTATATTTTTCAGTCTGTGGAATTTGAGGAATGAAAAAGTTTTTGAAGACAAAAAGAGTTTGGAACAAGATGTTAAGCTTTTGGAGTTTGAAACGGAAGAATAACCAGTGTTTGCAATAAGAATGGTGGCTTGAGAAGTGAGGGATCAAGACTGGCCAGGGAGTTCAAGTGGGTTCCACCTCCCACAAAGGTGGATAATAATCAATTCATATGTGAAATCTCATCTTAATAGAAGTTTTTAACTTTGATGGTTAGAGATTTCAGGGGAAAAATGTTGTTTTTGGCTACAAAGTTGCTTCATTTTGCCCTTTAAAATTGTTGAGACTACAACAATTATAGGACCACTGCCTTATATTATGTATTATGTTAAATTATTCATTATCATTTTCATTTATCAATATCAATTTAATTAATTATAATTATGTAATACGTCGTACGATGATAAAATAATATTTGTAGATTTTATAAAAAAATTATTGCATTATCGCTAATGAATAATCTGTTATACCAGATTATATATACAAGATTGTATATAAATATTTTTCCTTTGGTTGAGCCAGCGATTTTCTGAAACTTTGCAGAATCTAGAGCGGATTGGCAGGGAGGATAATAAAGTGGTGGATTTGGCAGCCAAATGTTACTGATGCTCAATTTTATTTTATTTTGGTGAATTACTAATGCTCGATTAAAAAGTAGCTTTCATTATCATAATAATAATAAAATAAAATAAAAGGAAGCCAACAACTTTTGGTGGCTTATTATTATGAAATACCGTTGTTTCCACATAACTCCTTTGTATTTTGCGCCAAAATCCAAACAAACTGCCGGCCAAGTCCGGCTGCAGAAAAAAACATTCTTTTGGGATATAATCTCGTGGACAGTGTCATTTCCTTACTCTTATGTCCTCGAAAATAAATAATCAATTGCAGCCCGTTTGTTTGATGAAATTGGAAAATAAACTATGATAAGATAGACTGAAATTAGATACCATGGATAAATTTTTTTTAATATAATTTTATATTTATTATTGTCAATAATATTAATTTTATATTATTTAAAAATAATTTAATTTATTTGTTATAATTAAATAATTTAAATTTTATATAAAATAAAATTTATAGTTCAACTGTTACAATACAATTTAAATTGTAAATTTAACAAGCAAATAAAAAATAAAATTAGTCCAACCCAATCATGTTAAACAAACTTAGCCTTAATTTAGTTAAAATCAAAGATATGCAGTGTTTGGCAATTGACCGATGGCTGAATTAAATTCAAGATTAAAAAAATTAACAATGAATGAATGAAATAAAAAATTAAAAGATTTTGAAACTTCTTAGAATGTTTAATTCATAATGAGATAATTTCAAATTCATCAGTCATAAATAACATTTGGGAATTCTCGATCAAACACCAACAACTCGTTTTTATTTTACATTTACCAAAACAAAAACAAAAACAAAAAACTCTTTTATTTTACTCCCAAAAAAACTCTTTTCTACTTTTATTTTATTTACGTAAAATTTTTGCAGTAGACCCCACGGATTTCCCAATGTGAATGGCTTAATTGCGACCAGGTCAAAATATATGGTAACCTCGGTAAACGGCCCCTCACCAAAACGCATGTGTTCCCTCGCTCCCTCTCTCTGTTTTTTCAGTCTCTTCTCTGTTCTCTCAAGCTTCTTTCCCACGCCAAATGTCACACTCTCTCTCTTTCTTTCTGTCTTTCTGTGTGAATATCTCGCTTAGACTAATTTAAACGAACCAATTTGCTGAGCCGGACAGTGCACTTCATCGGAAATGACGGTATTCGGAAACTCCAACGCCGGATATCTTGTCGGAAAGCAGGTGTTTCCCGTCGACTACGAAACAGAGGTTTCACAGAGGCTCGTCGACGCTGCGCATAATAATGACCTAAAATTGGCTTGTGAATGGATCGCCGATTCTTTTGTGGACGTGAACTTCGTTGGGACAGTGAGCTTGAAAGCTAAAAAGACAGAGATCGTTTTGCAAGGCGAGTTGGCTCACGAAGTTCGCGTTGAGTACGAGGAGTTCAAGACCGAAGTCACTGCTCTGTTTCTCGCTGCACACTCCGGAAACTTAACACTTGTTCGAAAGTTACTGGTAAACGATTCGGTGTTCTTCATTAGCTTTCGCATTTTTGTTTTCTATAACATTTCTTTTCTGATTCTCTATAATATGTTATTTTTCCTGTCACAAATTATTTTACTCTCTATCGCTGTTATTTGGATTGTATTCAAAGTTCAAACTAAACTCATTAGTTTCGATTCCTGCAAATTAATCTGTACTGTGGGCATCGTTCCAAGTAATTTCTTTGGATTTGACTTTGTTTTTAGGTACATGTTTTAATTTATTCGTTTACTGTAAATTATTAATATTATTTTTTATGATTATTATCACAATCTTCATTATTATCCCATATCTGTTTTCTGTAACTGACGCATGAGAGATAAGGTTGCTGGATAGTATCATAAGCATCTAATTGATAAGTTTTGGCAATCTTTTCTATTTGTTAAGTTTTTTTTTTTTTTTCTCTGGCGAAATACATGCACACAGAATCTCACATATATGACATCTATAGTATAGACCCATATAATATGTTCATTAAAATCAGAAATATTCTTCGGGATTTCAGGAAACAACATTTTTATTATTAATAATATTAGTATTCCTAATTAGCGAAATGCATTTACATTTTATTTTCCTAAACTGCTCTATAATCTTAACGGCTTTTCCTTTTGAATATGGGTTTTAAGATTCTGAGTTTATGTGGCAGAGTGTGGGAGCCAATGTGAATCAGAAACTGTTTCGAGGCTATGCAACAACAGCAGCAGTGAGAGAAGACCACCTAAAAATACTACAAGTCTTGATCAGTTCAGGGGCATCTCAGCAGGCATGCGAGGAGGCTTTGTTGGAGGCAAGCTACTTGGGAAGGGCCAGATCTGCTGAGATGCTCTTGGGTTCCGATATGATACGCCCTCATGCTGCTGTTCATGCTCTTGTATCTGCCTCTTGCAGAGGCTTCGTTGATGTAGTTGATACACTCCTCAAGGTAACTTCGAGACCCGTTTTCAACACCTCGATCTTCAAATTTTTCACTTTCCCAAATATCTCTCTGCTTGAAGTTTAACTCTGGTTTTTGTAGTGCGGAGTCAATGCCAATGCAACTGATCGTTTGTTACTTCAATCTTCTAAGCCAACTCTCCATACTAATGTCAACTGTTATGCACTTGTTGTCGCTATTGTTAGCCGGCAAACAAACATTGTCAGACTCCTTTTGCAAGTAAGCATTCGAATTTTGGCTTATATATATATATATAGATACAACTGTTGAATTTTGAACCTAGAAACTCTAGAATCTGTGTCTTGGAATGTGATTCGTCATTTTCTTTTATATTAAATTTTCTGTAACATAAACAAACTAAAACAGGCTGGAGTACGAACAGATATGAAAGTGAAATTGGGAGCTTGGTCTTGGGACATGGATACAGGAGAAGATTTTCGTGTAGGTGCAGGACTAGCCGAGGCTTACTGTGTCACCTGGTGTGCAGTGGAATACTTTGAGGCTAGCGGTGCTATCTTGCGCATGCTCCTCCAACACATTTCCCCTAACATTCCTCACTTTGGAAGGACTCTTATCCACCACGCCATCATATGTAACAATGTAAGAGCAGTCGATGTGCTACTGAATTGCGGTGCAGATGTTGAAGTTCCAATCGAGACATCTTCGAAAACCGAGCTGCGCCCCATTCACTTGGCTTCACGGCTTGGATTAGGCAAAATTCTACAGCTGCTGGTTAATGCTGGCTGCAATGTCGACTCTCGGACAGGGTATGGAGAAACCGCGCTGATGATCTGTGACAGATATAAACATGAGGAATGCCTTAGAATTCTGGCTTCAGCAGGAGCTGATTTTGGTCTGGTTAATCCTGCTGGTCAATGTGCGAGATCAATTGCGGAGGCAGCTTGTTGGTCTCTTGGATTCCAACAAGCAGTTCTGGACGTAATTCGAGACGGGAAGGTTGCTAAATCAAGCAACAAGTCGGTGTTTTCTTCTCTTATGTTCGTAACCAGAGCAAATGATGTCAAGGCTATAAAAAAGCTTGCGGAGAGAGCAGAAATCGATCTCGACGAACAAGACGAAAATGGATTCACGGCTGCAATGGTAGCTGCAGCAGGTGGTCACTTGGAGGCTTTCAAGTGGCTCGTTAATGCCGGGGCTAATGTGAAGCTGCATAACAAACAAGGCCAGACCGCGTTGAAACTATCAGAAGTAAATCAAAACGGTGATGAGTTTGAAAAAGTAATGCTTGATCATGCGCTCGAAACGAGACAAGGTAGTTCAATCCGGTTTTATACTCTCCACCGAGCAGCAAGCCGGGGAGAATTAGATTCTGTTAAAATGTTGTTAGACGGGGTTTGCAATGTCAATGCCTTTGATAGCGATGGATATACAGCATTGATGTTAGCAGCAAGTGGAGGGCATGCCAAAGTATGTGAGCTTTTGATCTCTTTTGGGGCTAGGTGTGACATTGTGAACACAAGACAGGAAACAGCACTCTTCCTTGCGAGAAAAAATGGAATTGGAAACGATGCTGAGCAAGTGATATTGGATGAACTCGCACGGAAACTTGTTCTTGGAGGTGCTCGTGTAAAGAAGCACATAAAGTGCGGTAAAGGAGCTCCTCACAGTAAAACACTGAGGATGGTGGTGGCTGCTGGGGTTTTGCGGTGGGGGAAGTCAAGCAAGAGAAATGTGATTTGCAAGGCAGCTGAGATTGGACCGAGTGAAAAATTCAGGTGGAATCGCCGGAGGAAATTCGATACCGATGAGCCAGGGATGTTCCATGTTGTGACCACAAGGAACAAGGAAGTGCATTTTGTGTGCGAAGGCGGTGTTGAAATGGCCCAGATGTGGGTGAGAGGTATCAAAATTGTGACAAGGGATGCTATTTTTGGTTAAGAAAACAAATGTTTGAAAATGACTTACAAAATGGCAGTTTTGGAGAGTATATCTCCGCACCCCGAGAGAACTTCTAGTATTCTGGAGTACTAATTTTTTCGGTACTCTTTCTATTGAATTTATGGCATGTAGAATACTTTTCACATCAGCACACATTACAAATTCAATGGCAGAAGTACCGAAAAAGTCAATACTCCGAAAGTAATAGTATTTTTTCCTCAACGCCAATGTTAGTAGTAGCGCTGATTAACCAGGAAATTTTAGAGAAGTACTTCGCGAAATTGATGCTCTTTCCATGTTACTTTCACCAACTTAGCATTTTCCAAAGCGACCGCTCAGCTACATTATCATCTATAGCCAGTCAACCTCTAGTTCCCAAACTGCACTGGGATTTTCTAAGTTATGACCAAAGGGTCTGTCTGAACCTGCTGATCCAACCTATTTTGCAAGGAGTAGTGTATACAGCTTGTAATCCAATTGTTGTTTAGTGGATACAAAGGTTTGTTTGTTTTTTGTTTGTTTTGTTTTTTTTTTTTTTTTTTTTTGTGAATCAAAGGTTTTGTTGTTGTTGTCTTAATATTCGATGAGTTGATCAGTTTATTACATATGGATTTTATAATGCAAATATAAATATGTCATATTAATTCAAAGATAATGTATTAATTCATATTTATATTGACATCGACATATACCCTAAGCAATAATACAAATCATAAACAAAACTTGAATATCAAATGATATGACACTATTTTATTATATCACTAGATTCACATTTCATGATTTTAGATTATATTAATTTATCAATCAACAAGAAGTTACCATATTAGTATCTAATATTCAAAATTTTGTACACAGATAATATTTTGGGACGGTCCAAAAAAATTAAGTTTAGGGATGGAATTAAAATATCTACATCATAAATTATGACCCGTAAATTTCAAAGATGAATTCCCATTGAGACAGCATAGTTCGTTAACAATGACATAATATAAAGATTCTGGTTAACTCTGATGATGAAATTCACCTGCCCATTTTATAAAAATAGAGAGTAAAAAATTCAAAATTCGAAGTCACCGCGCCAAGTAACGGTGTGCCAGTGTGCCACTCTGGCACTCAACGAGAAACCTGAAGAAAGTGTTTGAAATATTTCTCGCACATTTCACATATTTTTTTCTTTCTTTCTTTATTATAATAAATTTGCCAAAATTTCAATTCTTTTTCACTCTGCAACTGCGAGTTGGGAGCGTTAGTCTGGTTCATCAATGGCGAACCTTCCTATTGTCCAATTCGAAGAGAAAATCTTAGAAACGGTCGAACAGCATCCAGTGGTGGTGATAATTGGAGAGACCGGTTCGGGAAAGAGCACGCAGCTCTCTCAGATGCTGCACAGAAGAGGCTATACCAAATCTGGAATCGTCGGCGTCACTCAGCCTCGCCGAGTCGCCGCAGTCTCCGTCGCAAGGTACAGCTTAAACAACCATTTCTTGTTTCATCGGCTTGCGGTATTAATTTTGGTGGTGATTTTTCAACTCCTGCTTGTTGGAATATGTAGTAACTTTAGGGTTTTTAGGATTTAGGGGTAGTAGATTGAAAATTAGTTTTCTATATTCCGGAAATTTAGGTTAAGCGTAAAAGTTTCACCTAGCTCGTCCTGTTAATTTAGTTGAGACTTGTATAGATAATAAAAATATTATTAGCAACGTTTCTATGTAGTTTATTTTTTCAGTTGCTGATTTTGGACCAGCGTTTATGAATTTTTTCTTATCATCTTGTATATGTATTTCTTTACTGTCCACAGACGTGTTGCACAGGAACTTGATGTTCGTCTTGGGGAGGAAGTTGGATATGCCATCAGATTCGAAGATAGAACCTCAGAAAGAACCTGCATAAAGTAAGATTGTTAAAGTTTAATTTTCTAGTCGGATCTATGTTTCAAAATCTGTTGGGCTCTTACTATCGATTTGTAAAATTGCTCAGATACCTTACTGATGGAGTTCTGCTTCGTGAAAGTCTGGCTAACCCAGAGCTTAATCAATATTCGGTAATAATACTGGATGAAGCTCATGAGAGGAGTCTAAATACGTAAGTTTATTTTCATCTTACATGGTTTCTTGGTGAATGCTAACCATTTCTATTCACCATATGATCCTCCTTAATCTTCTGCCTTAAAAACTTAAATTTACTTGTTTCTTTGCATCTTTGCAACTGCATATTTTTATATGGAGATACTATGAAGAGTTTTCATATTTTCTTTTCTAGGGACATACTGCTAGGATTGATGAAACGCTTGGTTAAACGGCGTGCCTCAAATTTAAAAGTTCTCGTTACTTCAGCTACTCTTGATGGTGATAAAGTATCAAAGTTCTTTTCAGATTGCCCTGTAATGACTGTTCCGGGGAAGTTATACCCTGTGGAAATATTGTACAGCAAGGAGCGTCCTAAAAGCTATCTGGAGTCATCTTTCAAAACGGCTCTTGGTATGATTAGGAGTTTAGTTTACTTATTGAAGTATGACAATGTATGTCCTTTGTTTCATTTTCATTGCAGTTGTTTAATTATTTTTCTAAACCTTTTTTGTTTTTTTTTGTTTTTGTTACACTTATGGGAAAACTTGGTAGCACCATAGGGAGATCAAAAAGGGACTCTTTTCCTTTCTATGTTGACTTAAGATTCCATACATCTTTTGTAACGAATAGTGGCCATATTGATCAAACTTACGGATTGGAAACTTGTTTTCATTGATATTTCACTTCAATTTCAAAAGTTGCAATTCTTAATGAGATTGGAGTAACTATTTGTCTTTTTGTAGATATACATATTAAGGAACCAGAAGGTGATGTCTTAATATTTATGACTGGACAGGTGTGATTTCTCTCTCTCTCTCTCTCTCTCTCTGGGGGTTGCATTTAGTATATGCTCTATTTGTTTGTGAAAATTTTTGGATTATGACTTAATTACATTGTTTGTTATTAATGCTTCTATTGACATAAAAAAGTTACTCTGTATTTAGGATGATATAGAGAAGTTGGTTGCAAAATTAGAAGATAAAATAAGAAGCCTGGAGGAAGGATCTTGTATGGATGCCATAATCCTTCCCCTTCATGGTTCTTTGCCGCCTGAAATGCAGGCAAGTCTTCAATACTTATGTGTTTGATTTCTTTTAAACACCCATAATATTTCTGTCTTAATGCTAATATTTGCTGTCGCCACACAGGTCCGTGTGTTCAGCCCTCCACCACCAAACTGTAGGCGAATTATCGTTGCCACAAACATTGCTGAAACTTCTCTGACTGTGGATGGTGTTGTGTAAGAGAACCCTTGTATAAGATTATTGATTAGCTATTCATTTTTGCAAATTTTAATTTATATTATTGTCATTGTTTGGTTGATGCTAAACTGTATTCTAATACTTACAATTTATGTCCATGTCAGGTATGTTATTGATTCTGGTTATGTGAAGCAAAGGCAGTACAACCCATCAATTGGCATGTACTCCCTTGATGTTGTTCAAATTAGCAAGTATAGAGCTGATACTTTCATAGTTCAATGTTGCTTTATGATTACTGTCTTTCAACTTGAATTTATCCTTGTATCTGTGTGTTTTGCACTGATTAAGTTCAGTCATGTTTTCCTTCATTAAACATTGTTTTGTCTTGCTTTCTTTCTCTCGCTTGGGACATTTTCTAATTTTGAATATGATTTTGATGAGCAAGTAAAAGGTGTATGAATTTCTATGCTCCTCCCCTCGCTTGGCTCTTCCCCTCGCTTGGGACATTTTCTAATTTTGTATATGATTTTGATGAGCAAGTAAAAGGTGTATGAATTTCTATGCTCCTCCCCATAACAAATCATTCTTCTTCTTCCTCTTTAATTGCATTTAAGCAGCAAGAGCGAAAACATTGTTAGTGTTTGCAGCTAAAACAGTTTCTTATATAGTAGTAGTCCCTTTTATGGAAAAGTTTGCATTGTTACTTTAATATAAAGATTCCCAAAAATGTTGTGAGGCTGTGGTGTATCCATGGTATCTCAAAGAAGGATGAGATCAAGGCCTCATTCTTACCATAAATGTAATAAAGTATCTATTTCAAAGGTCATGAAGAGTTGGTATCAAGACTCAAGATAGGCTGTAGGAATGTTTTTAACTTCATCTGATAAAAAGTTGTCTATGGTAGCCGTATTCATAGTATGATTTTCGTTTATGACAAATAGATCACTGAGAACCATCTAGTTGTTAATTAATTTCATGGATTTTCGTATTATATAATTGCAGAGTACAAGCAAATCAGCGTGCAGGTCGAGCAGGAAGAACACGTCCAGGGAAGTGCTATCGGTTATACCCTTCCACAGTTTACCATGATGAGTTCCTGGATGCAACAGTTCCTGAAATACAGCGATCTTCTCTCGCTGGAAGTGTTCTTTATTTGAAATCATTGGACCTCTCTGATATTGATATTCTCAAATTCGATTTTCTTGATTCCCCTTCATGTAAGAAGGCATTTATTATAATATTGTCTCCTCGACATATAATTTTAGATTCCAGGATATTTTAAACATATTGTTGGCTTTGTTGCAGTTGAGTCTTTAGAAGATGCTTTAAAGCAATTATATCTCATTGATGCTATCTATGAAAATGGATTGATCACAAAAGTTGGGCGAACAATGGCTGGTATTAGATCCTCATCCCATTGAATAGTATGTCAGTAGTAGCTTCACGTTGCCATCCTGTTAAATTGTGCCTAATATTTTGAAGGAATTTATTTATAACATCTTTTCTTGGGCTATATTTTTTCTCATATATATTGGTATGTTGGAAATTGTATCAATATAAAAGAGTATTCTGTGGGTTCACTGAGTATCTATGCTAATTCTATGTAGAGCTTCCGCTAGAACCTTCACTCTCAAGGACCTTAATGGCAGCCAATGAATATGGTTGCTTATCCCAGGCTTTGACTGTTGCTGCTATGTTGTCTGCAGAAACCACATTGCTTCCTGGTCGAAGGTTAACACATAAATGACTCATAAGAAAACTCCTTGCATGCCATAACGACAATAACAAGATTTTTTTTTATATTTTTTTTTTCCTGAATTGACCTTAAGTTATATCCTTGACATTTCAATAACAGTTTTATACACATGAAATTTCTTTGTCTTCAAGGAAATTTGTTTTAAAGATGATAGCTTTATATCCTCTTGCAGCAAGAATACTGAGAAGAAGAGGAAACATAATCATATGGACCTTCCTGATGGAGCTGGCTGGGGGGATCATATCCAGTTGCTACAGATTTTTGAACGCTGGCATCAAACTAACTATGATATTGATTGGTGCAAGGATAATGGTTTGCAGGTGGCTTTTTATATTTTGGAATCGTGATATATTTGAACAAACTGGTGTCACAGATGTCATATCAAGCAACAACTATTAACGACTAAGGACCTGAATGAAGTTAGATAGCTAATCCTAGGGTAGTGTTTATTATTTCTCACCATGCAATCCACTGTTAAGTTGCTTTTCTCATTCTGTGCCCGTTGGAGCTGTTTTTGCCTGCCTTTTATTCATCTCTAACGATACATTGATTTCTTGTTATGAGAAGAAGGGTATCCCTTCTGCTTCCATGTACTAGACGAACATATGTTCTTCCCTGTTATGAACTTATGGTATAACATGAGTATACTGTTTCTGAAACTTTCTTACTCATTGTAGGTTAGAGGGATGAAGTTTGTCAAGGATGTTCGGAAACAGTTATCTCAGATAATGCAGAAAATAGCAAAAGGTTAGTATGCTGAAATAATTATGAGTATTATTTTAATGTAGCAGTTGGAGCAAAGCATCAGCATAAACTTTAAAATAAGCAAACATTTTCAACCTTTACTTATTTCAGATCTGTCATCTTAGTTGCTATTTTCCTCACATAAACAGATGTCTCTATAATGTTATTGTTTATCAGTTTATGTTATTTCTCAAAACAGGACCATTAGATGTAGAGACGAGCAGAAGATGGGAAGAAAATCAACACAATTATCTTCATTTAAGGAAGTCTTTGTGCACAGGGTATGCTAATCAGCTAGCTGAGAGAATGGTATATCACAATGGTTATCGAACATTGGGTTTTAAACCCCAAGTAGTACAGGTATTCACTTTGAACTTCAGTCTGTGTTTCCCATACCATATTAGATGATGGTTTACCAGAAAATCGGCAAACACTTAACTTTTCTAACAATCAAATTATATTTATATGCACCATAATAATGACTTTCAAAAAGCTTAATTTTAAGTAGGAAGGAAATTATTGCCTTGTGCATTTCACTAAAATAGGTCAAAACATTAAATAGGTAGTCATTTGATCATTTTGAATCCTAGCTTCAGACCCTATGTATTTTTTAAGTTGATTATTTGTTCTTTTTATTCTTTGATTGTTCTGTGCCTTTGTTGTGTCTTGTGTATACAAGTTTCTCCATTTGGCGAAGAAATTTTTATTTTTTTTTGTTAATTAAATTAGCACAAGTTTTTTCTTAATTATTATTATTCTTAATTAGGTGCATCCATCTAGTGTGCTGAAACCAGATGATGATGGAAAACTTCCAGAGTATGTTTTGTATCATGAGCTCATTGCAACCTCACGCCCATACTTGAGAACTGTTTGTTCTGTTGATATTAAATGGGTAGCGCCTATTATAGACAAGGTTAATAAACTAAATGTCATCAAACTGAGGTAAGTCACTTCCCTTTTAAGCAATTTACAGAGTGTTATTATTTGTACTTTAAGTTTGAAGATGAATATTGATAAGCTTGAGCATTTTGCTTGTGTGCAGTGGTGGCATAAATCATATTGAAGAGTTAACTGAGGGAATTAATTCAGACTTGTCAAAGAAAGAGGCTGTTGCTGCTGGTCTTCCTGATAATCCGGAAAATAGAATACAAGCAGCAAGGGAACGATTTCTTGCTCGTAAAGGAAAGAAATGATCTTAGTCATCATTTTCTTTATTTGCATAGGTATACCGGCTCTTCTGCTGGTTTCAACCAGTTCTCTTTGTTGGAAGAATGAGAGCATATGAAGCCTGTCAAGAAGGAAGAAGCTGGTAAGAGCTTTCACCAGTGTAACTTTTGAGATTTGTTTTTCTGGGATCAAATTTTAGTTATGAGTTATGCTGTGAAAGTAAATCCGATCATTGAACCCAACTCCTTTCTTTTCAGGTGAGTATTATGTCAGCATCATTTATTATTATAGATTTACAATCCGAGTTAGAGGAAGTCATGGATTATGGGCATCAATCGTTAAGGTTCACAACCCAGCACTATTATATTTTTATAGAAAATGATCCCCTCAATCGAACTGATACTCTTCCTCCCCTTCCTAGCTCTTCCAGTTACAGTGTTCCACCAAACTTCCCCAAACAAAAACAAAAAAATAGGTAGCAGTTAGGCCTGGCAACGTATCGTGTTGAACCGTGTTCGTGTCGTGTCGTGTCAAATTTTGTTCACCCGAACCCAACCCGTTAAGTTTTCGTATTGAACCGTGTTCGTGTCGTGTTTTATTCGCGTTTCCTAGACATGTACGTGAGTATTTTATTTTTTTATTTAAATTAATATATATTGTCAAATGATAAATCATTATCAATTCATATCTATTAAGCTTAAATACATATTCAAATGATATATTAAACATTTAAAAATATATATATTAACATACTAAAATTCAACATAAATAATAACTGTGAATTTAAAATATGTAAAATATTACGAATTAAAGCTATATTAAATATTTATCGTGACTAAAAAACAAAATATGCATTTCAATTATAAATTTAAAAATATTCAAAATATTATAAAACAAACTAAAATTAATTTAAAAATATTAAAATATTATAAATCAAACTGAAATTGTATATCTAATATAAGTAATAAAAAAGATAAAATCTAAAACAAAATAGTAATATATAAATAGATATAAAAATTGTAATTTTTCAATGAAATAAAATATGAATTTTATAGTTTTCTAAAACTAAAAAAAGAGTGATGTAAAAAGTTAACTATAATGAAATAATTAAATTAATATTTTTCTTATCGTATCTTATCGTGACCCATCGTATTAATGTGTTCTAACCCGTTTCAATCTATTTTCTTATCGTGTCTTATCGTGTGACACTGATATCAATCCGACCCGATATCGCAGATCCAAATCCGCAAATTATCGTGTCGTGTCGTGTTATCGTGTCTTGTAACATTTTGCCAGGTCTAGTTGCAGTGCTGCTTCTGTAACATGCTATGTTTATGTATTATAATGCTCAGTCAACTTACAATGAAGGGTTGTCTATGATCCGAGTTTTTGTCACTAGAATTTGATGGTTTTAACATTTAGAACTTCCAGTTCAGGAAATCATCAAGATGAGCTCAAATGCGGAAGGGTGCGACTATTAAAATATAAGGCCAAAAACTGAGAAGAAGAATCAATCTTGTTTGAATATGTGGTGCTTCAACTTTTATCTTTTTTGGAGTGAGAGATTTTGATGGGTATGCCGTTAGCACTCACATGAATTGCAAAAGTTCTGTCACAGGATAGAGGAATGGCGAAGGTGGAGCCCTTTCAGTGTCTGTGGGTGGACTTACTAGTTAGCCTGCGTCAAGTCTATGCAGCTGGGAGTTCTATCTCCTTTTGGAGACTATTTATGATTCAAGTTTACCTAAAGTTATGATTCAACCTGGTTAAAATAATTTTTTGGAGACTATTTCTTAGAGTGTCGAGTTTTTTTAATATATAGCAAGTGTTATTATTTAACAAAAAAAAAGCCATGAAAAAACAGTAGGGATCAAATATTTATCTCTGTTGTCATCATCATGTTTCTAGGGTCAAGTCCTGACCTCTGCTTTTGAAAAACTTGATGTTAAGTTCTTCCAAATAATTTAATTTCGTATCTCGCGACTTTATAGGGAAAATTATGAAAATAAAATAAAATAAAAATTATGGTAGCATATAACTTTTCATGCATAAATGTAAGGCTCTGTTTGGAGTTAGGAAAATGCAAGGGGAAAAACAATTGGAAGGAAAAAAAGAAGTAAATGATTTCTCATATAGTTAGATTGTAAAAGGAAAATGACAATCTATCAATTTTTTTAAGGAAATGTAAAAGGAAAATAACAATCAATTTATTATTTTTTTTTTATATCTATATGGTAGTTTGTTAATGGTTAATAAATTAATAACGCTTTTAAAATCTTTGCTACTCACTGTTAAACCTTTTTTATATGCAAAACTGTAAATTAAGGAGAAAATTGGGCGTGGACATGTTCTGTCCGACTAATCCTATATGTATAGAATCATACGTTTTGAGATTTCCCTCTGCTTTAGGGAGTCAATCATATGCCTGAAAATTTTGAACCCCAAATTTCAGTTATGTAGCTTGAGGCTTGAGGCCATAGGGCATTATTTGATTCTGAATTACATCAGATGAATGGCAGGCCACCTGGATTGGGAAGCTACACAATCACCCATTATAAAGGAGGGCTACTGCTTGTTCCACTTGGCCACTGGTGATATGGTAAGAGCTGCTGTTGCTGCTAAAAACCCCTATTGGCATCAAGTTTTGTCACTTTACTTTACTTTTGAGGCTTAGTTTCATGGACTGCCTGTTTTGGTGATTACAACATTAAATTGGGTTTGGCAGGAAGAACTTGTATCTCTGATGATTTGGTCTTACGGTGGGATAATTGATGAAGCAATACAGAACCCCTCTTGCCAAAAAGGTTTCATTTTGGTTGGTTTTCACAAGAACCATCCTTCAAGCGGAAAAAAGTTGTTCATTTCTCTCTTTTCTTTTGCCATGTAATATCCTAGTTTCTATGCTTATTAAGCCCACTTTCCAGCACCAAGTTGATTAATAGCCCCGATGCTCTGTGTTCATAAATGTACACACCAACTTTTTATGTGTCTTGTTTTGCCATACCCTACTAAATCTCCCTATCTGATTTGAGCATAATCCTCTCAATAAAAACTTAGGAAAATGTAAAAATAATGATCCTTCTGAGCCTCTGTATATCTTTACGCCATACTTAGGGTAGCAACTATACATGCCCCTAAATTAAACGAAGCGAAAAGTAAACTTGAAACTAGATTTGTGCGGACCCTCTTCTAGAAGAAGAGAGACCTCCAAAAATTATCGTATGCCACTAATTGCGGCGAGCACACGGTATTCTTTAGTAAAAGGCGAAAGAATAGTTCGCTTTGTGCTCACCGCGTGGCTGCGTGATTTGATAAGCTTTCGCTGCTCTAACTTATAGGAGTCCAGGTAACCTCGGTTTTTTGGCTGAAGCGATGTGGGATATTGGATACAGAAAAGAATGCTGAACCAACCAAACGCAAAAATATCCTAAACCCAATGCTTCCCAAGCTATTAGCATTTTGTTTTCTAAATACTAGTTTTGTGCTATGGTACTAAGCATATAACTAGGTACTCATTGGCGACCTTATATCATTTTATATATATAAATATAGTTTAATCAAAGGGGTCCCCAAGTCTGATTGTTCTTGCGTACTGGGTTTGTTTGCGATCTTAAAATAAAGCACAACGCAATGCTGTGAAAACTATCACAAATATAAGATATTTCTTACTTTTCTGATCTTCGTCATAAATGGTAAATATAAGAAGAATTGGTAGCTTGAAAATGCAATGGCTATTTTTATTATTTTATTTGCTTCTTTAATAAACTTAAACCAATATGGATGTTGATAAATATATCAAATTATGATCAATCTAATAATAATTTTTCCTCCTAAAAAAATAAAAATAATTATTTCAACTATCATTCCCGCTTCTTCTATATTTCTAAGTAAAAATGTTTGAATTTTTAACCTCTCTAAAATCTGCCTTACATGGAAATTTTTAAAATTTATATATTGTATAGTTCCTGTAGCATCACTCTGTATGGTTCTGTTTACAGTTGAGTATGTATGTTTATACGGCAGCTTCATGGGAAAAAAAATATTATTTTGTAAACAAGAATTTAAAAGTACAAAACATTGCAATCGAATTTGAGGAAAGAGAAACGAAACCTCACGAAGAAGCAAGTTGACTCTCAAGGTAGATAGAATAAGGAAGAAGACAATTCAAAGTACAAGCACTTCACAGCATCAACAAGCTCGCGAAGTTGATTCTCAAGGCTGCAGCAGAGCTCAGTCTCTTAAGCATCGGACAGCACCGTTTCATACTAGATAGCGATTTCCAAAGGTATTAACGAAACCTCGTATCTTGATTCTCTGTCACATCTCGGGCTCTTTATTCAATCGAATATACACTCTAATCCTCAACTTACATCTATTTTTACAATTTCATTGCAAAAGAAACATTTATTTTGGCGAATTTCAATCTGAAATTGATATAAATTCGTTTTGTTTAGTCGCTGAAAGTTTTTTTTTGCCCCCTCGCTCTGTCTCTTTGTTTGTTGTTTTCAAGGTTTGGGAAGAAGCAATTTGGTCGATTGAGAGAGAGAGAGAGAGAGGAGAATGAAATTGACTCCGAGAGAGGTTGAGAAATTAGGTTTGCATAATGCTGGATATCTTGCACAGAAGCGACTTGCTCGAGGTTTGAAGCTTAATCATACTGAAGCTGTAGCACTCATAGCCTCACAGGTTGTTCATCCATGGCAATCATTTTGCATAGTCTATATCTTTAGGATACCTTTTGGCTTTATACTTGATAAAATTTGATAATTTTAGTTATGAGCAAATGTTATATGGTTTAATATGTCTGTAAATGATATTGAACTTTTATTAAAAAAATTGATTTAGGAGGTGTATTCAATTCAGAGTTTAATGGATTTAAATGAAAAACAATTTAATTTTTTTTTTGTTGGGGGGTTTGTAGATTTTGGAGTTTGTTCGCGATGGAGACAGATCTGTGGCAGAATTGATGAACTTGGGGAAACAACTCCTTGGAAGGTAATGCAGTGAAATATGCATCAAATTTTTTTATTTTATTTATGTAAACATTTTGGACTGTTGTTTGCATAAAACTGATGAGAGATGGATTTTGAATCAGTAAATGCGCTAGAAATCAGAATTGGACGTAAAAAAGTACTTAAATGTTGTCTTTCTTTTTGAACAGGAGGCAAGTTCTTCCTGCTGTTCCACATCTCATGGATTCAGTTCAGGTACTGATCTTGTTGAGGTTGTATTATTTTTAATCTTAGAAGTATTGGAGCATAATATATACTGCTATAGCGGTTCTTATACCCTGGTATGGCATTTTGCTTTAATTATTTTAGAGAAGCAAATTTAATTGCAGGTTGAAGGGACCTTCCCTGATGGGACTAAGTTAATCACCATCCACGATGCAATTGTTAGTGAAAATGGAAATCTAGAGCTAGCTTTACATGGTTCTTTTCTTCCAGGTAAGGGCATAACTTGAATTGAAAAGATTCAAATTTGTTCGTTTGGCAAACCGTGGCTGTAGTCTACAAATGTAATTCCAATTTTTCTTGATTGTGCGAGCAGCTTATATAGAGATTAATCATACAATCTAAAGCTTCTGGATTAAGAGTTTTGTACATTCTGTTTATATTTTTAATATGAATTTCAGATTAAGCTATGTGCAATCTGAAACTAATTTTTTTTTAATTTATGGAGGTCCTTCTTTCCTCATATTCAAACACTACAAACTACATGATTTATTATGAACTAAGGTTCACCCATAAAAAACATGTAAAATTGGAGGAGAACTCCAAAGTAGTAGTATGGATTAGTATCATAAGGCCTTACTGAGTGAAAATTATTTTGCAGTTCCTCCACTAGACAAGTTTCCATGGATTGAAGATAATATTAATCCTGGTGATATAATCTATGGGAGTAGTGATTCAATTGTTATTAATTCTGAAAGGAAAGCAGTAATCCTCAGAGTTGTCAGCATTGGAGATAGGCCAATACAGGTCCTTGTCATTTACTTTTCTCTCCGTGTTCCTTTTTCCTTTTATTTTTCATAGTCCAGTTGTTTTCCTACTGCTGCAACTTAGTTTTTTTTTTTTTTTTAATTATTATTATTATTCTTTATTAAAACTTTAAAACACTGAACCCTATAATATAGATCAATAACAACAGTTGGAATTTGTTTTGGTAATAGAGACTGACATAGGCAGTTGGGTAGATTGTTTAGCTCTCGCCTTCTTTGTAATGGCAAATCCATCCATACACATTCAATCTAATCATTCCCCATAAGATGCAGGATATTCCTTGTTAACTTTGACGTTGAATATTTAATAAACTAAAAAAACTTGCAATTACATAGTTAATAATATTTTATAAGCTAATTAAATACATACATATATATATATATTTATATTCTTGCACTTACACATATAAAGGGGCTTTTAATTTTATAGATTTGGTGCGTTAGCGTGGAGAAAACACTGACATAACTAATCTCTCATATTAATTGAACCCATGACATTTCATTTGCTATTTTCTAAAATACGTTTGTGAAAATATAATTGTGTAGCATTATTTGCAGGTTGGCAGTCACTATCACTTTATTGAGGTCAATCCCTTCTTGGTTTTTGATCGATGGAAAGCATATGGCATGCGCCTAAATATACCAGCTGGAACAGCCACACGATTTGAGGTTTTATTTTTTACCTTCATATGTTTTTGTTTTGATGCTGAGGCCTTGGAACTATCATTGGGATATATAATATTATCCTCTTGGAATAAGAGCAAATTCTTCACTAACATAGTGATCTTCTGACACGTTTAGCCTTGTTGTTAATCTTCTCTTGGTCCAAGTACTTCACTATAACATAGTTTTTGCTTTGCCAGCCTGGGGATTGTAAAAATGTCACACTTGTGAAGATTGGAGGTAAGAGAGTGATCAGAGGAGGAAATGGCGTTGCAGATGGTCCAGTTGATGATGCCAAATTCAGAGAAGTCATGGAAGCTGTAAAATCAAGAGGCTTTGGAAATAAAGAAGAAGAAAATGCTAGGTGTATAACATTCTATCCTGTCAATTGTTTTATTTCTTTCCTGTTGACGTTTACTTTGCATGATTGGGTATGCATCTTATACCAAGATGATTAACCATACTTGAAGATGTCTAACCAAAGAACTGATTTTGCAGTGAAGGTGTCACGAAAAAAGATTCAGCTTTCACCACAAGAATTTCTCGTGAGAAATATGCTACATTGTATGGTCCTACCACTGGTGACAAAATTCTTCTTGGTGATACTAACTTGTATGCTGAAATAGAGAGCGATTTTGCTATATATGGTGATGAAAGTGTTTTTGGAGGTGGCAAAGTTATAAGAGATGGGATGGGCCAGGCTTGTGGGCAACCACCAACTGACTCCCTGGATACTGTTTTAACTAATGCTGTGATCATTGATTATAGCGGAATTATTAAAGCAGATATTGGTATCAAAGATGGTCTTATTGTTTCCATTGGGAAAGCTGGCAATCCAGATATCATGGATGGTGTATTTCCTAATATGATCATTGGGGTAAATATTATCTGACAATGCAGTAGTAGGATGTATAATTGCCAGCCAGTTCGATGGCCTAAGCTTAACCCTTTTTTACTATTAGGTCAACACTGAGGTAATTGCAGGGGAAGGAATGATCATAACTGCGGGGGCTATAGACTGTCATGTGCACTTCATTTGCCCTCAGTTGGCATTTGAAGCGATATCAAGTGGTGAGCTGCATAGCTGGAAATACTTTCTGCTGTTAAGGTGCTCATGACATATATACAGATATTTAACCATGTACACAAAGAATAAAGAGTAAATGGATTAGTTCAGAATACAGAAATATTGGTCGGATTAAATATTTTAAGTCATAGCATGTCAAATAATTATAGGCAAAAATTGGGAATATGCTCTCTGTTTATTATGTTAATGCCACTTTCTTAAATCAGAAGCTGTTTGTGAATAAATTGGGTTATTTCATTGTTGTGTGCCTCCTCTTGAAAACAAATATAAATTACTTTTAGAAATTTCAACATGTGTTTCAGTTTGATAAAAAAGAAAAGAAAAATCTGCTTGAAATGCTCTTGGACATTATTTTTATTGACTCTATTTTCTAAAATTCCATTGGCAGGCATCACAACATTAGTAGGAGGTGGAACAGGACCTGCCGATGGGACTCGTGCAACAACTTGTACTCCAGCGCCATTACATTTGAAATTTATGCTGCAATCAACTGATGACCTGCCTCTAAATTTCGGTTTTACAGGGAAGGTGTGCTTAATTGTTCATGCCATTTTAAATTTTTTCGTTGTCATTGTCCCTTTGCCTACTCATATTTATAGAACAGACTAAATCCTCAACCTCTCTCTCTCTCTATGTGTGTGTGTGTGTGTGTGTGTGTGTGTGTGTGGTGTCCTGTCCTCCTAATACCTCTTTTTTACTTTAGGGTAACAGTTCCACATCTGTGGAGCTACATGAAATAGTCAAAGCTGGGGCAATGGGATTGAAGCTTCATGAGGACTGGGGAAGCACCCCTGCTGCAATAGACGAATGTTTGACTGTCGCAGAACAACATGACATCCAGGTTCTGTATTTTTTTTTTTTTGGGTCTTATTTTTTTTTTAGTGAATTTCAAATCTATACATATAAACTATAATCAGATTTTTCTAATCATTTTGAATTTGACAGGTTAATATCCATACAGACACCTTGAATGAATCTGGATTTGTGGAACATACAATTGCTGCTTTTAAAGGAAGAACTATCCACACTTATCATAGGTATAAGTACCAGACTATGTAAACTTTTCATTTGTTTCAACAATATGTTGGCCACAGCTTGATATCTGCTCTTTTGGTTATATATTCCACATTTCCTAGGTTTGTTACTTTTCAGCTATTTCAGTTTTTTGATGCCTGCCCTTGGTAACCTTTTGGACAGTGAAGGTGCAGGAGGAGGTCATGCTCCAGATATCATCAAAGTATGTGGTGTGAAGAATGTCCTACCCTCATCAACAAATCCAACACGGCCTTTCACCGACAATACTGTAGATGAGCATCTTGACATGTTGGTATGAAAAGATATAGGAAATCTCAATACAGCACATGTATTTTAGAAGTGCGATTCGCTTAATTTTGTTCGGATACACAGATGGTTTGCCATCACCTTGACAGGGACATTCCAGAAGATTTAAAATTTGCTGAGTCAAGGATAAGAGCTGAAACAATTGCTGCAGAAGATATTTTGCATGATATGGGCGCAATTAGCATTATATCTTCTGATTCACAAGCTATGGGTCGAATTGGGGAGGTTTTCAATTCCTTTTTCTTTTTCTCAGAAATCTTTTACTTGAAATATAAAACTCTTTCCTTGATAATTCATAGCCTTTACAATATTCAATAACTTTATCAGTAGCTTCTATTTATAACTATTGGTATAAAAAGGCAACTCAACTATAAGAACATCATGAGAACTTATGATTGATAGACCATATACTTCTGAGCTTATGATATTTACATATGTTGTTCTTTTTATCAGGTAATAAGCAGAACTTGGCAAACTGCCCACAAAATGAAGTCACAAAGAGGGTCTATTGGCCCTAGTGGATCGCTCAATGATAACTTTCGAATCAAAAGATACATTGCAAAGTACACTATAAATCCAGCAATAGCTAATGGGCTTTCTCAGTATGTTGGTTCAATTGAGGTAAGCCACTTTTAGCTCCTATTTATCGTAATCTTTTTTACTTTCTGAGGTGTAACACAAAACAACGATTTTATGTATTGAGTTGTATATATTTGAAATGATATGGTTATTCTTTCATGGATCAGCTATGGTATCTGCGTGATTCATTTACATGCTATGTATTGGATTCCATAAATCATTCTATACACCAAAATATTCCAACGTGGGTATCCAAATGGTTAAAAAATGTTGATATTAGTCTCATATTTGCATTTAGATGCCGTTTGCATTTTTTACATTGTACTTTACTGGTGGATGGGATTCATGAACCTCTGTTGGACAATGTAGTAATGACGAGCTTGTGATTGATGAAAATAAGGTGGAGTGTCTAATTTCCATCTTGTGAGTTTGGCTTGCAGGTGGGAAAGTTGGCTGATCTTGTTCTATGGAAACCATCATTTTTTGGGGCAAAACCAGAGATGGTCATTAAAGGTGGCGTAATTGCTTGGGCTAACATGGGTGATCCAAATGCAAGCATCCCAACACCTGAACCAGTTAGTTTTTTTTTTTTTTTTCTTTCTTTATGTTTAATTTTAATTTTCTCAAGTCTTCTACATCCAAGGTTGCTTCGCAGGTTAACAAGCATTCATATTAAGGCGTCAAGCATTTATTTCACTTCTCAGTTGGAAAGTGACTCCATATCAATTTTCTGAAATAGTTCAAAATACCAAGATTAATGAGATTATATTCCTTCTGCAGGTTATGATGAGACCAATGTTTGGCGCATTTGGCAAAGCTGGTAGTGCTCACTCTATTGCTTTTGTCAGCAAGGTGTGCATCACTCTCTCTCTCTCTCTCTCTCTCTCTCTCTCTCTCTCACACACACACACACACACCCACACACATTCATGAGAGTTAATTTTCTCATTCACAAACAGGCTGCAATGGAAAATGGAGTAAAAGACTTATATGGACTGAACAAGATAGTAAGAGAAGTGAGCAATGTCAGGAGCCTCACCAAACTTGACATGAAGCTTAACAATGCGCTTCCAAACATCACAGTCGACCCCGAGACATATACGGTTACAGCAGATGGTGAGGTTCTTACCTGTGCTGCTGCCACCACTGTTCCCCTCTCTAAGAATTACTTTCTCTTTTAAGCTCTCAATATTTACTTCATGCTATTTCAATTAAACTCTGACAAACCGATATTAGTGATCCTTGAAAATAATAATAAAAAAATGAAAAAAAAAAAATTTGCATTTGTGAATGTCTGCTGCACGTGGTGAATGCACTGCATATAGAATCATAGATAGCAAAAACAATAACTATAGCTCTTTTTATAAGTGAGGGGATAAGAAAACAGAGCACACAAAGTGGGGACCTGGAATGGTCAGTCTTCCACCCACTTCCACACCTGTTTCTCACATGCTGAGGTGATGTCAAATCTTTTGAAAAAAAAAAAAACAGAAAAAAGGGGAAGATGATAATGATATTCATTTTGACTGCAAGTTAATATCTTGCCCATTTTCCATGCCCTTCCTTTACTACACCCGTTGAGAGAATGTATAGTTTTTTGCCTTTAGATCTGTCAAGCGATTGTGATCGTCTCCAAACCAAATCAGCTGAAACCAGAAGTTCTAGATGGGTCGCTAAATGTCTTAATTTTTTACTAAAAAAATCAAAATTGATGTATTTTCATCGTCTAGATCAGATGTGCAATTTTTTTTATTGAACTGAGTGTGATGCCAAGACGTGAACATAGAAAATTGGGGTCATGTGGATTTACCACTTAGGGTTACTACTTAGGGTTGCAAGAAATATATCAACTTCAACCCTTCTAACTTTTTTTATTTAGGGTTGCAAGATAAATTTCTTGCAAAAAAAAAAACACCAAACCAGCTGGAATCAGAAAGAAGGATTTTGTCTTTGTTACCAAAACTGGTTCTTTATAAAAATTAGTATATTATATACTGCAATGATAATATATCTCTTCACATGGAAACTCCAGAGAAATAATTAAATAATGTCAAGTTCTGAATTAAAACTTAAAGCTATATTCTAGAGTTTTTCATCTGCCTTTCCTGGCTATGAATTTTTTTTTTCTCCTACATTGTTTATATTATCTTGTTTGCTTGTTTTTTTGCTTAGAATTTTATATTATCTTGTTAAGTTCTAGATCTGCAAAATGATTTATGTCAACTTTTCAAAAGGAATAAATAAAATGACAGTCACTAACCGAAAATATAAAAAGTGGAAGGTGCACATGTTCAATACTTTGAAATAAAAAATAAATAAATAAAGGTTGGAATTATAATTGTAAAAGCTGAAAAAGATTACCAAGAGAGGGGTCCACTGTTGCTTTGATTGGTTTTTTCTTTTCACAAAAACGAAAAACCAAAAAAACAAAAAACCAAAAAACAAAACCAATGAATAACGTTGGTTTATATGGCTATTGCACCTTTGTTATATTAGGGAGAAAATATCTATCATTACCAATATCTTTTTTTTTTTTTTTGAAAAAAAAAAAAAAAAAAGGACAAAAGGGTGTTCTTCTTTCCAATAAAGTTATAATCATTTTACGGTTTAAAAGGAAGATCTAGTGCGCTCATTTAATAAAGTAAAATATTCTCTTTATTGAATCTAAAGTATAGATATTTCCTTTTTTTGGGTAATGATAACAAATTCTTTTATGCTTGTTTTTGGTACGAATTATTGCTTTTGGTTTTTACGATACGGTTTTTTTATCACCTCTGGTTACAAATTTTATAGCTTTTTACATTGGTCATTGTTTTTCTAAAAAAAAAAATTCAATATGAACTAGTTCGTTGATTGAAGAAAAACTTTGACAAAATCTACAAGGGAAAGCAACTTTATCTTTGTGTCGGTGGATTGAAAGATTGCCTACCGGATATCTATGGAAATTGGAAAAGATTGAATTAAAAAAAAAACACCTTTTTAGAATATTCTCGGAAAAAAATAATTATAAAAGAACCGGTAAAACTCGTTGGATTGGAACACGTGATCTTATGTTAAATTTGGGTTTACGTCATTGTCCAAATAAGACAATATTACTTTCTAATTATTTATTAGTTACCTGTAAAGATTAATTAGATATAGCCATTGTTCAATTTTTTTTTATTTACAGTAGCTTTGTCTTTAGCTTCGTATGAAATTTAAGATGGACGATATAAAATGAATAAATTAATAATGTTTTACAATTGTAATAAAAAATAATAAAATAATACAATTTATTGAATATCAAAAGTTGAATAATAAATTTGATTTGTATAGAATTATTTTTCTTTCTCACTATTTACCCCATAATTATTATAATTTTTTTGTAATTTTTTTTTTGGAAAGGCACAGCCACATGATACACACCAGTTGGCCTTAATCAGTCCTGATCCTCAACTTAATTAAATGGGTCAAGGTCAAAAAACCACGTCTTCATCCAGGTGTCAGTATTGAACTGGTCCAAAATTCTCTTCTTAGTTAGGGCTTGAACCATTTTATAATATTTTTTCCACGTGAGATCTATTTTTTATTTTTATGTAATATTGAGCCACATTTCCCACGCTCTTAAATTGTTTATTTATTTTTTGGTTGCGAGTGGACAACTATAAAAATTTTCTTTCAGAGAAAACTGATTGCCTATTCTATTTCATTTATTCACACGCGCTCTCATTGAGAGCGTAGAGCAAAAAGCGTTCCAAGAGCCATCATTTGCAATATTGAATTGTTTCTCACGCGCTTAGGCCGAGAGTGGTGCTCGCAGTTTCGAAAACAATAAGAAAATGAAAATTTAATAAGTTTATAGTCCTTCTCTTTCTACTCTCAGTGAGTCACTCTGTTTTGTCTCCGTTATAGTTTCATGAAAGTCTCTCCCGGACAGCTTCTTCTAATTTAAGATCCAATTTCAACTAGAAAACGCCGTTTTGATTTCCTTTCTTACACTATACTTCTATAAAGAACCTCTAGATTAAGAAAAAAAGAAAGAAAAAAAAAAGTAGGATTTGTACGAAGATGTTAGCAGTCAAGCCCACCACTACTTCTGTGAAGTCAAACTTTCCCTCCGATAACCGGCAACATCCGGCGATCTCCGGTGCCGGAAAAAATGTCAGGGTCCGGAAGACCCGTATTCCCGATTGGGTCAAAGGGAGTGGATCTATTCGAGCTGTGGTTAGTAAGGGGGATAAGAAGACAGTGGAAACTTCCGGTTCCAGTACTAGTCCTTTGAAACAAGGCAAAGACGTCAATGGGTTTTTTCCGTCTTCTTCTTCTTCTTCTAAGTCGGGAGGGATCGAAGTGAGAGCAGTTGTGACGATCAGGAAGAAAATGAAGGAGAAGATTATGGAGAAAATGGAGGATCAGTGGGAGTTTTTCATCAATGGGATTGGTCAGGGGATTCTTATTCAGCTTATCAGTGAGGAAATCGACCCTGGTTAGTATCTTTGTGTTTTTGGTAGATATTGGCATTGTTTTTTTAAGTTTCGATTTTTATTTTTTCTTTCATAATTTCTCTTTTTGCAGTTACAAATTCAGGGAAGATTGCAACATCGTCTGTGAGAGGGTGGTTGCCAAAGCCATCAAATCTTCATCATATTGTTGAATTTGCTGCTAATTTTACTGTCCCAATTGATTTTGGAAACCCTGGAGCTATTCTTATTACCAATCTTCATGGTAAAGAATTCTACCTGTTGGAAATTGTCATTCATGGTTTTGATGGAGGCCCTGTTTTCTTCCCTGCTAATACATGGATCCACTCTCGCAAAGATAATCCTGAAAGTAGAATTATCTTCAAAAATCAAGTGAGAAGCTAATTACAATTCTGATCTTTTGCATTTCTTTGTTTCACTTTTATTCGAATTTTCAGTGAGAAGCTAATTACAATTCTGATCTCTTGCATTTCTTTGTTTCACTTTTATTCGAATTTTCAAAGCATTATTCAAAAGCTAGTATCATATGCTTATTTATTCGATCATCTTTGTGAAACAGGCCTACTTGCCTTCACAAACACCATTATGATCTTTTGTATATCTGTGTTTTACTTTTATTCGAATTTTAAAGCATTCTTCAAAAGCAAGTATTATATGCTCTATTTATTTGACCATCTTTGAGAAACAGGCCTACTTGCCTTCACAAACACCAGCTGGTTTTAAAGATCTTCGACGGGAGGACTTACTCAGCATTAGGGGTAATGGGAAAGGCGAAAGAAAGCCACATGATAGGATTTATGATTATGATGTTTACAATGATTTGGGGAATCCAGATAAAGATGATGATCATGCTAGGCCGGTCATTGGGGGCGAGGAGAGGCCTTATCCTAGGCGTTGTCGAACAGGCCGACCACCAGCCAAATCAGGTATGGTTTTCATGTTGTTTTATTAAAAGCTCGAGCTTGTAGAAGATGGGTATATAATGGTTTTATATTTTCTCTGTATGTATTAACTTTCGACATCAATATGGTTACTTATAGATTCAAATTCGGAGAGTAGAGTTGAAAAGCCTCATCCAGTGTATGTACCTCGGGATGAAACTTTTGAAGAGATTAAGCAAAATTCTTTCTCAGCTGGAAGGTTGAAAGCCCTGCTTCACAATCTCATACCATCTCTTGCTGCTTCATTGTCAAGCACCGACATATCCTTCAAGTGCTTTTCCGATATCGATAAGCTATATAATGATGGTGTGCTCTTGAAAGATGATGAGCAAAACGAAGTTGATATAATTCCATTTGCAGGCAATTTGATGAAACAGGTCCTCACTGTTGGTGAGAGGTTGCTGAAATATGAAATCCCAGCTGTCATAAAAAGTATGCGTGCTTCTAATCTTTTATTGTCTTCCTAATGATGTTTAAGGAGTGGAACTTTGATTGCCAAGTCTTGAACTTTTTTTCTCTTTTACTATTTGTCTCCAGGAGATAGATTTGCTTGGTTGCGGGACAATGAGTTTGCACGCCAGGCTTTAGCCGGGGTCAATCCAGTGAACATTGAGATTTTGAAGGAGTTTCCAATTTTCAGCAAACTAGATCATGCTGTTTATGGTCCCCCGGAATCTGCTATCACAAAGGAATTGATAGAGCAAGAACTGAACGGTTTGAGTGTAGAAAAGGTACTTCATAATAAAATGCATTTTTAATTTTCTTTGTAGATGAAAAACTCTGCCTCTGATGTTTGCTAACACAGGCTATCGAGGACAAGAGACTGTTCATCCTTGACTACCATGACATGATTTTGCCATTTATTGAGAAAATGAACTCCTTACCTGGGAAAAAAGCTTATGCCTCTAGGACTATTTTCTTCTATACTCATAATGGTGTTTTGAGACCGATAGCTATTGAACTTACACTTCCTCCAACACCTTCCTCGCCTCAATTCAAGCGTGTTTATACCCATGGCCATGAAGCTACAACTCATTGGGTTTGGAAGCTAGCCAAAGCTCATGTTTGCTCCATCGATGCTGGAATCCATCAACTAGTAAATCACTGGTAAAGGACAAATAACTGACAGCTGTTCTATGTTATATTCAATATATTGCTTACTTCCTGAGTTTCATGCCATTTTTTCATTTCCAAAATCAGACTGTTTTTGACCACCTATTTTTGAGTTTGATCTAGATTGAAATTGATGGTAAGACGAATTAAGATGTGTAGAATGATAATATGTTTATGATCTGTGAAATGCAGGTTGAGGACTCATGCTTCCATGGAGCCTTACATACTTGCAAGTCATAGACAATTAAGTTCGTTGCATCCCATATTCAAGTTACTTCACCCCCACATGCGCTATACATTAGAAATTAACGCGCTGGCACGACAAAGTTTAATAAATGGAGGGGGAATAATCGAGGCTTCTTTCAGTCCTGGAAAGTATGCCATGGAGATGAGCTCTGCTGCCTACAAGAGTATGTGGCAGTTTGATATGGAGGCCTTGCCAGCAGATCTTCTCCGTAGGTAACGTTCTAAAGCATTGAAACTTTCTAATACTTTTCAGTGCATTTAGACTCCCCAAGCTTAATTTCATATGCTTAGTTTGATGCACTGAGTTGAAATTTTTCAGGGGTATGGCTGTGGAGGATCCCTCAATGCCTTGTGGTGTGAAACTTGTAATCGAAGACTACCCTTATGCTGCTGATGGGCTACTTATATGGTCTGCCATTAAAGAATATGTAGAATCCTATGTGCAACATTTCTACTCTGAACCAAACTCTGTAAAATCCGATGTTGAGCTCCAAGCTTGGTGGGATGAGATCAAGAACAAGGGTCACTCTGACAAACGGGACGAACCTTGGTGGCCTAAACTTGACACTAAAGAGGACTTATCCAGCATACTTACCACTATGATTTGGATTGCTTCTGGTCAGCATGCAGCCATCAACTTTGGACAGTACCCGTTTGGCGGATATGTGCCCAACCGTCCTACCCTTGTGAGAAAACTTATTCCACAAGAAAACGATCCAGATTATGAGAAGTTTATGCAATACCCACAGAAGACTTTTCTTTCTTCCTTGCCAACCCAACTTCAAGCCACCAAAATAATGGCCGTTCAAGATACCCTTTCTACTCACTCTCCCGACGAAGAGTACTTGGGTCAGGTGAACCAGCTACATTCCCATTGGATAAATGATCAAGAAATTCTCAAGCTGTTCAATAAATTTTCTTCTAGGTTAGAGGATATAGAGAAGACAATTAATAAGAGAAACAAAGATATTCGTCTTAAAAACAGAAGCGGTGCTGGTGTACCACCATACGAATTGCTGCTTCCCTCATCGGGCCCCGGTGTTACTGGTCGTGGCATTCCCAACAGCGTTTCTATCTGATGGTTTTAGCTGGTTTGGTTATGGTATAAGCAAATGTTCCATCAGTGCAGGTCACCTTCTTTCTTTGTCAAAATTCTGTAAATTAATTGAAGCATCTTGTAGGGATATTAAATCAATAGCTATACAAATTTTAGTGTGTTTTACATGTTCTGTAGAGCTTTGTAATATAGATGTAAGATGTTATGAACTACACAGATTATATAAGGATTTGTATGTTGTTAATCTGGAAATAGAAAAACCTGAATTGCTTATCTAGTATCTTTATACAATAGCTATAACATCTGGAATGGTACATCAATATACCATAAACATATCAAATAAGGGAAAATACAGGAACAGGAATTATAAAAAGTAGTAAATCTGACGCTTATCCTTGTAAATGGAACATCAATCCGATACAAACAAGTAGAATAATGGCTTTCCCATGTACTTAATTCAAAGGTAAAGAGCTAACGAATTAACTGACTAAGTGCGCGAACATACATATATATAGATAGATGCTTATAAACCCTATATGGGAAAGCCAATAATAAATACTTTAAAGCTTCGATGGGGTAGGATTGGATAATGCAAGTCTGATTAACTCCTTCCTCAATACCTTACCTTGTGCACTCTTAGGTATTGCATCAATGAACACTAATCGCCTTATCCTCTTGTAGTGGGCCACCTACAGCCAATATTTTAATGGATAAGTAAAACTTTGATACTTAATACTCTTGGTTTATGCATGCAACGATGAAGTTGAAATTAATAAATCATGACCAAAAACATGTCAAATTACGATAATATATATATATATATAAAGTCTGTTATGTGTCAATATGATACAAATTATTTTAAAATGCACAACATCATTAAAAATTTATTATCAACAATAATGAAATTATAAAAATTTATATTTTAAATTGACAGGAATTTCTGAAATATCTATATATATATATAAGCTCAGTGAGGAATTAATTAATACCTTTTTTGCAATAAAAGCCACGATTTGCGATTCATTAATGTCGCTCCCAGTACTTTTTACCACATAGGCCATGGGTATTTGACCTGCTTCCTCGTCGGGATACCTGTTAAAAAGAAAAATTAATTATTTTTCCATTTCTAACATTATAGTCTGAATGAAATGGAAATCCACGAAAATAAAACTTTTCCTAGTATCTGTTTTATAGATAATTACGTTTCACATGCAGAATTAATTACCACACTAGTGAAATTATAGCAAAATTACGTACGGAATAACAGCTGCATCAACTATATCTGGATGGGTTTGAAGCAGATGCTCCAGTTCTGCTGGGGCAACCTTTAATATTCATGTAAGAACATAATCATCAAGAACTAGCATATAAAAATGCATGAAAATAAAAAATAAAATAAAATAAAATCTTTAACCAATTAGTGGATCAAACATTAACCTGATATCCTTTGTATTTGATCAGTTCTTTCAACCTATCCACAAAAAACAAATAACCTTCATTGTCTATATAACAAAGGTCTCCACTTTTCAGCCATCCCTCTGAATCCAATATTGCATTTGTTCCTTCTTTGTCACCCACATAACCTACACCAAAAACAACGACCCACAACCATAATAACTAACTCTACCCAACCAGAAAATGCATCGAATATTGTTGTAGGTTTCTAATTAATGTACCCTTCATGACAAATGGTCCTTTAAGCCAAAGTTCCCCAGGAGTTAAAGGAGGTAAAGCGACGCCGTTTTCAGGGTCAACAACCTTGGCTTGGAAATTTGACATCAGCTTTCCTGTAGCTCCTTCTATTTCACTCTCTTTAAAGCCCACAGTCCCAAAGACTCGGCCCGTTGCCTCCGTCAGCCCATAAGCCTTCAAATTTTCACCACCAATTTTTCATCACCAGTTAGACCTGGCAACATCAATTTATACCACCGTATTTTTTTCGTATATATTGAGTACATTTTTTATGTTATTATGTTAAAGTATACAAAATTAAAATTTTAAAAATATTTTTTTTAAATACAGATAAATTCGTATCGTAATATATTGTGTGTAACGTGTCGTTGGATAGGTTTGTATAATGTTCACATTTTTTTGTGGGAATTTGCCGATTCATCAATTCTGTTATGACGGTTAGGTAACAACTAACTGATAACAATGTAAACGCTTGGGGTTAGGTTAGATTTTATTTTCGCTAACCTGCGCCAGTTGCACATTTGGCAACAGTTTCTTCAACTTGGAAATTACGCTCCTCCTCAGCGGTGCACCTCCACAATGAACCACTGTCAGAGAACGCAGATCGCAGCCGTCCGTCGCTCCACTCCCATCTTTCAGCAATGCAACCGCGATCGGTGGGGTCCATGCCACGTGGCTGATTCTGTGCTCGCCAATCGATCTCATCATTCGCTTCAGATCAAACCTTCCCATCGTCACCACGGTCCCACCTAACGCTAAAACCCTCACACAGAAACCGAACCCATAGACGTGGAAGTACGGAACCGTACACAGAGCCACCGCAGGGGGAGTTCCTGGTTCAGCCTCGCTGAGTGCATAGAGTCCGGCCAAGACGGATATCCAGTTCCGGTGAGTCAACTCGACTCCTTTGACCAGCCCGGTTGTACCAGACGAGTAGAGAATCGCGGCCGTATCGGACTGGTGAACGACAACTCGGTGCGAGCACTCGACCGTCCTCCCGTCCGTCATCATCGACTCGAACTCCGACGATTCGAGCAGTACGGTGCCGTATCGGAGCGGAGGGATTTTATCCGCTGTTTCGGAAGCAGCGAAAGCGACGACCGGTTTGCAGAGGTGGATTTGGCGGGAAATCTCGGTTTTCGTGCAAGCTGGATTTGAAGGAGAGATTGTGACGCCGAGAGAGAAGAGGGAGTAGAAGAGGATGGGAATGTGGATGGAGTTTGGGGAGAGAACGTAGGCCGAATCGCCTCTGGAGAGGCCGAGCCTGGTATGGAGATTGGCGGCTAGGGTTTTAAAGCGGTGGATGAACTCGGAGTAGGAGACGCGACGGCCATCGGTGGTGTCGATGAGAGCATCTGTGGACGGCGAGGCTTGGAGGTGCGCGAAAACGTAGTCGGCGACGGAGAGTGGTATGGTTTCTGGAGGAAGCGAGATTTGGGGTCGGAGGCTGTGGAAGATCTTCGTCTCAGAGCAAAACCCGCTGTGTGGGTTAACGGTGTTGGTTCGGTCGGAGTTTTGGAACGCCATTTGAATTCTATTCTAAAAGTCACGATTTTTGCAGGTGGTGTTCTTTTTTTTCTTTTTCTTTTTTCGTGCTTCCAAGATAGCTTTAGCTTGTGAAATGCAGAGATGATTACGAGAGTTAAATGCGCGGGTCGTATTCAGTAACTTGAAAGAGCAGTACAGGTGCAGCTAATAACGAAGCGAGTCAGATTGACCATGTCAAGGTGGGCTGGGTCAATTTTACTTTTTTGTCCCTTGTAAGAGGCTTATGGACTTCTAACTCATCGAGCCCATGAAAAAGGGTACTTCGGCCTTTGAAGGACGGGACGGGAGGGATGCGTATATAACTTTTAAAATTGTGGAAAATCTCACACACAAATATTGGGTTACGTTATTTTTTATTTTTTATTTATTTATTATACATTATATTAATTATTTATTTATAATTATGTAATATATAATACAGTAATAATATAAAAATGGTAAAATTTATAAAAAATTTATTGCATATCTATTTACGAGTGATTTATTATACCACATTATATATAAAATAAACAGTTTTATATAAATTATTTTTTTTATCTTTTACTTTTTGATAGTCTATTCAAATTTTAGTTTTATTTTAATATTGTCCAATGTGAATCTGATTCTATATATGTGTGTAAAATGGTGCTTATGTGAGAATATTTTTAAATTTTTAAGTAAAAAATAAATTATTAAATTATATACATTTAATGTGATATATAATTTAGTTGATTTATTCTATTCACATTTATTTTCAGATTAAATGCTGACTATATATATATATATATATTGGATTAGCACTTAAACGCTAATATATTGAAATATTGATTTGACATAAGAATAAATTTGTCATCGTTGTCGTTAAAAAAAATGTAAACTTTTCCACGTTGTCGTTAAAGAACAATAAATTTTTTTGGTCAAATTTCTATTACTTAAAATTTTACTAAACAAATTATTTAAATTGTTTTGCTGTTATAACGTATTACTGAGGCAACTTGGAGAACAAAATCAAAATGTTAAAGCGCTCAAATTTCTAGAAAAACAAAGAAACATAATAGGAGTATATGTAAAAATTGATCGAAGAGGAAGTAATAGACAGAGGAAAAGACATCGAATGCCTTTAAGTTTTCTCCACACGCAGTTTGATGTGATTTTAACGGGTAAAATTGAATAGAAATGACGAAACGTATTAACGTTGTTGAAAATTATGAATTCAGATACCTGTTTGTAACGAAAAAATATTCGAGTACCTAAGTGTAACACCCAATACAGTTCAGATATTCCATATGTAATTTTCTTTTATATTAATTTATTATTTATAATTATGTAATATACAATACAATAATAAAATAAAGTTTGTAAATTTTATAAAAAATTTATTGCATAGTTAATTATGAATGATTTTATCATCAAAGCTATTTGGTCAGCATACCGACAACGAAATTGCTAATAGTTACTTCTTTGTGGTACTCCATATGGCACATGAGAAACGAAGTTCAGTTTCAAAGTAAGCAGATATTCAGAAGGTTGTGCTGAAGTTCGAAAGTATGGTGGAAAAGTTTGGAAGCCTTACAAAGGGGAAGTTGCATGGTTCTAAGCCTAAGGTTTTGATTCTTTGGAAACCCCTGAATCATGGGACAATTGCTATAAATGTTGATGCTTCGGTGGGCAATGGTACGTTCTTTTGCTTGGGCAATGGTTGGTCAGGATTTTACAGGGACTCTCACTTTCTTTGCCTCTCGGTGGGGGATGGGGTCGACCCCTCTTATAGCTGAAGGTCAAGCTTTGGTTTGGGCGGCCAAAATTGCTCTTATTTTGGGTGGCATAACGTGGAATGGCAGTCAGATGCTCTATCTATTGTAAAGCATGTTGCGGATGGGACATAACCAAATGGATGGACAACCAGAAATGATATCCTTTTCCTTCAACATCTTAATTAACAACAACTTGTATGGGTGGTCTTTTGTTTGGACACCCATAAGTGCAAACCTCGCTGCTGATGCTGGGGCTAAATGGGCAAGACACCATAATTGTAACATTCAGATTAATTATAACTTCCCTGCATATTAACCTTTTAATGTGTTATCTATTATTTCGGATGAAAGGTCTCATAAGCATTTTGTTTTGTAAGTTGCGTTTGCAGCCTCTCTTGTGCTTTTAATGAAGCAGTTATTATTACCCAAAAAAAATTGATTTATTATACTGTATTATATATAAAATAAACAGTTATATATAAATTATTTTTCTTATCTTTCACTTTTTGATAGTCTATTCAAATTTTAGTTTTATTTTAATATTTTCCTATGAATCTGATTGTATATATGTGTGGAAAATGGTGCTCATGTAAAAATATTTTTAAATTTTTAAGTAAAAAATAAATTAATTCAATTATATAGAATTATTAAATTATATATATTTAATGTGATAATTTAACTGATTTATTCTATTCATTTTCAGTTTAAATGCTGTATTGGATTAGCACTTAAACGCTAATATATAGAAATATTGATTTGACATAAAAATAAATTTGTCATCGATGTCGTTAAAAAAATATAAACTTTTCCACGTTGTCATTAAATAACAATGAATTTTTTTGGTCAAATTTCTATTACTTAAAATTTTACTAAACAAATTATTTTAATTATTTTGCTGTTATTACGTATTACTGAAGTGACTTCGATCGAGAACAAAATCAAAATGTTAAAAGCGCTCAAATTTCAAGAAAAACAAATAAACATAATACGAGTATATGTAAAAATTGATCGAGGGCGATGAGTTTTTTGGCTCTGCTTATTTTATCCATGACGCATTTAGTTCTAAACTAAAATTTTAGAATGACGCATTTATAATTTTATTTTAATATGTGCTTTCATGTTAGATAGTTAAAATATTAAGCAATAATGATCTACTAAATTGTCATCACGATAGTCAGCTGACATGCTTTTCAGTAATAATTTTTGATTAAATTACCAGAATGTTAACTAAAATCTATGCAGCAATAATCAATTGGAGTAGTTTCACATTAACTAGCTGAAGCGTTACACGGCACTCTTCGATTAAATTTAAATGTGTAGCCTTCATCTTTGTGGCTAAAAACAATTTTAATTAAATGAACTTTGCATGATTTTGTCTCTAATCCTGCATAAATCTCATGCAAAAATACATTTACAATTGTAATATATACATATATATATATGCATTTATATATTGATATATGGTATAGATATGATCTTTGAAGATTCAGTAACATATAAGCATTAAAAAACATATAAGCATTAAAGATTCTTAGCTTTATCCATGTTGGGTGGGGAACTCCGCGCTGAGGATGGAACACATGTCGATCATGGTCGTGGCGACGATGTGGCAGTGTCGTAGACTTGGTGGACTGGTTGGCAGATATTTGAGCCTCAGTTGAGATAGGCGTATATACCAATAAAATTGATTCAGAAGTTCTAGCAAAAATCATTGGTCAGCACAACCTTAAGTTTTGTAAGAACACAATGAGCTAGACAATTGCATTGTAACAGCAAAAAACATAAAGAAAATAAAATAAACAGTTCAAAAATAAAATATAGGAGTAATTAGGACAGATAGTTTTCTGAATTTCCAATAGCACGAAAAGTATGTCACGGCTGTCACCTGGTAAGCAGCTATGTTAGAAAAACCCTTAGTGCAAGTCATGTGCCAACTGGTCTTTCTATGCATGTGCCGATTTAGTGACATAGCAAATAAAATTGGAACATGGTTGCATATATTGGAAAATTCCAAATGCTCTATAGTGTGTACCGTACATATAGACATGTTTATACACACATATATATATAATATTATATTGAAATTAATCTAAGCAAAATACAAATAACTTAAACAAAATAAAGATCCCAATTGAAACTACACAATTTTAGTTTGATTGGACTACAAAATTTTAATTGTTATAATTAATAATGTGCACGTGCAGCTTTCGATTGTTAGTTATTTTTCATTATTAAATTATAAACCTAGATAATCTGTTTCAGTTATAATTATTATACTTAATTCTCATGATTAATTTTATATAATTTGTTTTTATGCAAAAGTATGTATCAAATTCAATTTCATTAATAGTACAAATAAACTTTATGAATGAACTACATGAATATAAACGGTATATATAAATATATATGTGTGTCTATTTCTAGCAAAAATATGAAAAAAGGGAGGATGTCCAAGAGTTTTAGATGGGTTGACGAGGGATTCAGTTTTTGGTTAAAATAATTAAAATTCGAGTATTTTCATCGTCTGGATCGGAAGTTCAATTCGCTAGCCGAATTGAATATAAAAATGAGATATAAATTGGCAGATTAGTCAATACAGATCTACCACTCAGAATTACAGAAGATATAACAACGCCTACTCCCAGCAATTTTTTTTTTTTTTCCCTTTTTCTGCCAAAAATCTAAAAAAAGAGAGGACTNTTTTTTGCACTTTTTCTGCCAAAAATCTAAAAAAAGAGAGGACTATTATCAAATTGACCTTTAACAAAAACAAAGTCATTTAATGAAACTGTAAGGAACAGTCTGAAAGAAATAAAAATAATAATAATAAAATGGGGTGGCGTGGGGATGTAAAGTTTGAAGACTCGGGTTAATTAGGCCAGGAACAGTGGACGTCTGTGGGAGATTCTAATTCTGTTTCTATTTCTCTGGAACACACAGACTGAGACTGAAAGACAATACGGATGTCCACGTGCCATTTTTATTAATAGTTTATGTCCATTTTTTTATTATATTTTTTTCTTCTTTTCTTTTGGCTTAGCAAGTTCTTCTTCTTTTTCTTCATCGAAATTCATTTTCCCCCTGAGTCTTCCTTTAAAAGTTGACAGCGGGGCTCTCTTTGCGGGGGTGTTGTGAATTCATCCAGTGGCGCTACTTCTTCAAACTTGGTAAAAGTAACAATTACTCTGATAGTAGGAAGCAATCTAGATTTAAACACATACAAAAATGATTAAAAAGTAAATAATATATAATTGTAACCAAATAAAGTCAACAGCAATAGCGGATATAATAACATGATGCAGAACAACACAGAGTTCTATAAAATGGTCAAACTGATGAAGGTGCTTATGGAGGGAAATAAATTTGCAAAAATTCAGTTCCCCCCACCAACTCGCCAAAAAAACAACCCCCCACCCCACCCCGCCCCCACCTACCCTCACCATCCTGCCCAAAAAACCCAAAAGAGGTACATGAGTTGTTGGTTTAAATTGAGGGTTCAAGCCCTAATATATATAAATTTTTTTCTAGTAAAAAATCTCTTATTTTATTAAATTAAAAAAAAAATAATGTGCCAAATTTTAAAAACTACCGCATTTCATTTTAAAGTTTTAGATTTAAATTTAAATAATAATTAATAATGTAACTATTTTTTTGAAAGAATTGATAATGTAACTAATTAATAACTTTTTGTTACATAAATATTTATGATAAAAACCTAGAAATATATATACCTACTAAGGCACTCGAATTCAGGTTCCTTAGCAAGACCAAAATGATAGAAGAAAAACAGAACGCATTAAAATAAAGTGAGAAAACGCACCATTTTTTAATCAAAATTCAATTTTGATAGGGTCATCTCCTTTCCCACGCCGTTTTACCCTTCCTAAACAATTTCAGATACTTTCTCTCTTTAGAATATCACTCTCTCATTCTATGATGTCTCCACCGCAGAGTACATTCTTGCATGTCGGCATCAAACTTGACTTTCTCCTCCCATTCTTCCTTTTTTTACATGCGCTCTTCCTCTCCTGCGCGTATGAGAATGTATTTTGCTCATTTGTCGCAGTCAGTTATGTTTGCGAACGATCATTGTCCGACCTTGAGAAAGCATAGCAGTGGCGACGTGGTGTCCAACCAGAAAAAGATGTGCTCGTGTTTGCCTACAACGCACCGTGGCTCGTTTTGGTGCTCTATGCACAGGAACAATATGAGGAACGAAGTCCACGATCGTACGGTGTCACTCATTCCAGCAATAGCTTGAACTGTAGGAGATCGACAATGACAAACTTGTTGGTGAGGATCAGAGGAGTGGAGGGTGACTTAGTCACCAGAGCTTTGTCGGCACTGATTAGGCCATCTTTTCACCACTAACAGCGGCGTGCAGCTTTTCAGCCAAGGCCAACACAAATTTATTATATTTTAGGATTATAAATAATTTTATTTGTTCATTTTGTAAAATATTTTTTTATGGTATTTTGCAATCCCAAACACAAGCTGCCATGCAAGCTGCAGAGCATAATCTTTTTCATCTTGTTGTGTTGTGAAGCAATGATCTTCTTCATCTTGTTGTGTTTGTATATGCTATTAAGTTTATTAAATTAAACGAAGAAACTAGACCAACTTGTTTGGACAAGTTAATTGGTTAGTGCTTTTGGAAATTTGATATCTTTATTTTTAAAACTAGTTCCTTCTTTATGCGTTTTATTATGAATAATTCTGAGACTAGATTATTTAATTTTTGGCTAGAAAACTTATGTCCCCTTAAAATTCATGCACAAATTACTAAAAGATATGAAGCAAAGCATCTTGGTTAAATGTTAACTTGCATTAAACATGAAAAAAGAAAAAAAGACCAGAAATAAGCAAAAGGAATAAAAGAATAAATGCCCTAGAAAAAGCATGTATATGCATTTATTCATATTATGGTTTATGAACAGCATAGAAGCATGTTCTTTAGTTTAGGAAATTTCACTAGCCATGCAAGCCACTAGAATGTATTTATTTATCAAGGAGCAAGCCTTAGCGGATCACGTGGGAATAAAGATGTTTTTCATATATTATTCAAACCACAAAGAAAGCCCGTGGAGAAGGAGGTGACTCGATGCAGAGGGTTATAGAAATTAAACTTAAGCTCCTCTGAGGCTGAAGTCATAAGAGTCTCCTTTCTATCAACAACAATTATAGTAAGCCCGACAGATTTTTAGGAATTCTTGGAAGCATTTTGAGTCTTCTGTAGCAAAAAGGGTGGAAGAAATGATGGTATGATGAATGTCAAACCAAAACACAGCAATACCAAGACTACAACCCACCAAGCTTTGTATGGAATCCCCGTTAATAGCTCATCACAAACTGTCATCGAACATGAATCTTATTAATACATTGGACAGTGAATTGTTTGATGCAACAAAAGAATGTCTTATAAAGAAAAATTAGCGTTTCGTTGTCATTTTTCTCTTATTTTTTTTCTTCTCTTTTTCTCTAGTAGAAAGCAACAATAGGTGTGGAAGATTATAAAAATCTAACACTGCCTATATTGAAAATGATGAACTGCCTCTCCGATACGTCCCTCGTTGCAACTACCCCTTCAAGCTCCACATTCGCCAAAACATGCATTGCACCCTGCAGAGAGAGTCCCCCATAAGTTCAAACCCATCTTCTTCTAAAAGAAAAAATAATGCATTGGAGGATTCAATGACGGGTAACTAACGTTCTCGCTTGAGTCCAGACTCTCTGATTTGAAAATCAGCTTCTTTGTATTGAGCAATCTTCTGTTCAAGTTTAATGACAAGTCCAACTCGCCTCTTTTTAGTTGCAAGGAAAAGCGGGCATGTATCTGTTGAATTAACACTAATACACCAGGTATCCGAGCATTAGTTGAACGGGAAAGCCAAGCTGGACTAAGCCTGGAGTAAGGCCGACTGACAACGGCTGCAGAGCTTTTATATATATATATATATGCACATCCCATGTGATGTCACTTGACACTTTAAGATTCAATATTTTTAAACCCTCAACTTATGAACTTCATTTAGGCATGTAAAAGAAATTTAAAAGTCTAAAACTCGATTAAATCCATTTTAAAAAATTCAGTCTAAACTCAATCCGAACTTGATATAATTCGAGTCCAAAATTATCCAACTTAGTATTGGACTGGGCTCGGACTTTAAACTTTTAGTATAAACCCGGTATGAAACCTATTACATCAAGCTACCGTTGGACAAGCATGCAATCTGCCCATTTAGGCTGGCTTTAATTCTAGTCCAATATAATTTTTTTAATTTTTTTATATGTCTAAATAATTATCGGTCTAAATTATAAAATTAAAACAAATTAGCATAAATATAAATATTAATAATTAATTTTTTAAATTATATAATTTTAAAAATTATTATATAATTTATTTAATTATTTATTTAATATGTATATTAAGATAAAATTTATAACTTTTATTAAAATTTAAGTTTATAATGTATTTTAAGTACATAAAAATAATATAATATTAATTTTTAATATAAATATATTTAATTTTAAGCTTTAAATTTGGAAGTCAAATCCAATATTTAATTCCGAAGCCAAATTTAATATTCATAAGCCAAATTTAAACTTGGCTTAAATTTTCTCTCTAGCTCAAAAAAAAAAAAACTACAGTCTAAACCCATTCAAACCTGATATTTAAGGCTCGAGCGGGCTTGACGGTCCGAATGTACACCTCTTTCTTCATTACTCGTTTTCGATTCCTTAAAAAACAAAACAAAAACTTTCAACTGATTCATTCGGTCCAAAAGATAAAATTCAGGTACTCCAGGTATGGATGTGGGGCTCATATGTGGGTCGCACACATTAAATTGCAGCCGTCGGATAAATCTTTCGATGCAGCCAAACACGTGTCATACCTGTTCTACACCACATAATATCACCGTCTCGTACACGTCATGTCGTCCGCCAAAGTCGCACCATTTTTCTCTGCAATTACTGCCTTTACTCAATTAAAACGACAACCATCGCAATGTATCGGGAAGTAATAGGACAGGAGAAAAATAATGCTGCTATCGTATCCGATAGGAACTCGGCCGCCGAGACGACCCGTCTCCATTTTTTCTGTATTGACCCGGTTGAATTTCTCGGGAAAATTCCCCGTCTGGCACGTGTTCTTGATTTTTCTGGTTGTTTCTTGTCATTTCTTTAATCCTTCATTTTTATTTTTGTTTGGAAAAAAGAAAAAGATGGTTAAGAGAAAAATTAGATTCTAATTTCTAAGCCCTCTTTTTTCTTATTCATTTTTTTATTTTTATTTTTTTGAAATTCCAATTTCCAAGCATTTAAGTAGCATATCCCGAGGTGACCTGCAAATAAACTATTTATTATAAATTAGATTAACATACTTGCGCACCTACGTTATCATCATGCTCCTTAGAAATCCTACGGCTAAGGTTAAAAATTCAAACCCGGTGTGGTTTGGTTCTTGGTTCGCAACATGTTGGATTTCTTCGTTATTCAATTTGGATTTCCGCGATCGGATTGACTTTATTGAGCAGTGTCTGTTGCTTCAGAGAGTCTTCAGACCAAAAGGTCGTAAAATATTGAAGCGTGGCATTGAATGCATTGAATGCTTTAATATCTTATGATCCTATATTTTACTGTTTATTAATCTGTCAATTACTCTGCAACTTCAGATTTCGAACGACTGGTCCATGATCGCAATTGGGTTGTAAATTTTTGCTCCGAAACCATTATATTTGCCAGAAAAGTTGGGACTTTTTATTTTTATTTCTTATTATGCGTGGATAAGCTCTCTGATCATGGCGGATCCTCATGAGGAAACAGAGAAACCACCTGCCCAAACCCCTCTTCTAGATTCAAACCAAAACCAAAACGACCAACAGCAACGAGCTGAAGAAGAAAACGATGGAACCCCTTTGGATCAAATCCTTCAACGGCTGGAAAATTTCCTTACTTTTCTCGGTTTCAACCAGTCTTCTTGGTTAAGACTTTCCCTTTCTTGGATTTCTTTTCTAGTAGTCGGTGTGTTGCTTCCAGTCCTTGTTCTTGAACTCACAAACTGTTCAGGTTGCGAGGCTTACCAGATTAAGGATTTCGAGCTCGATATTGTGGCCTCGCAGGCGTGTCTCGCTGCCGTTTCTTTGCTCTGCCTCTCACACAACCTTCGCAAGTATGGCATCAGGAAGTTCCTATTTGTCGACCGCCACAGCGGTTATATGCTGCGGTTCCGGGACGATTACATCAAGGAGATATGGGTAAAATTTTGAACCATAGTTATTGTATTGTATTTGTCACGCGGTTTGTTTGACATGGTTAACAAATGGTTGGACTATATGCAGGAAATTTTTTGTGTTATATGAAGAATATTTCTTCAAGTGTGTGTGTGTGTGTGCGCGTGTGTTTATATATAATATCGGCAAAATTTCACTGAAACTTACAAATGCAAAAATTAAGTATTCACTAATCACTATCATTTTATGACATTTGAAATTTACTATTGTGGTCTGCAAGCATATGATTTTGGAACTCGTCTTTATTTGATTTTCTGTTTTTTTATTTATTTTCTTTTGAATTAGGCATGTATTAAGAAAGATATTAATACTACTTCTAGTGGAATCAATGCCATCATCCTTTTGCTTACCAAAGAACCACTGTTATGCTGCGACTTGTGATTTTAAGGATCTGAAATAGCCATAGAACCATTTTTGGTATTTCTTATTTTGCATATTGTTAAACTTTACACCGTTCTGCCTCCTCGTCCACCTTCATAGCCTTATCTAATTATCATATTTGCAACCCTTTGATTTATACACATGACCATGCCAGCACAAGCACCTCCTGGTTATCCCTTCGGAAAATAAACTCTCCTTCCCTTGAGCTACTGCAGATATTTGAAATTGTCTTTTCTCAAGCCGGAATTTTTGTTCCAGTTCCATGCGTTCATCTCTTCATCTTTGCACCTTTTGATTTTTTTTACAGAAAGTTCCACGTCTGCTCTAGTAAGTAATTTCTTCCATAATACTTTCACAGGGTTGTTTACGGTTGCTTGTTTTGTGGGCACTTCCATGTTTTCTTCTGAAGCTTGGATGTGAGATCGTTCGCATGGTATTTGTAGATCATGATTCTTGGTGGCTGTCAATTGCAATTTTATTTGCATTAGTTATATCATGGACTTATGTTAGTACGATCTCTCTATCAGCCAGCATTTTGTTTCATTTGGTATGCAATTTGCAAGTCATCCACTTTGAAGACTATGGGAAGCTCTTGGAGAGAGAATCTGATGTTATGGTATTTATAGAGGAGCACATTCGTCTACGGTATCATCTGTCTAAGATAAGCCATAGGTTTCGAATCTTTCTAGTTCTACAGTTCTTGGTTGTCACTGCAAGCCAATTTGTGACTCTATTCCAGGTCACAGGATATGGGGGAAATATTACTTTCATAAATTGCGGTGATTTTGCAGTAAGTTCACTACTATTTCTTCTTATACTGCCACTGTGTATTTTGCTATGGATTTGTCACCAACCCCTAGAAAGGCAATAGGTTCTCATTGGATTTTATCATTTAAAATGCACCATGGCCGTGTAGGTAATAGAGTTTTACTGTCCCTGTGATTAATTTCCTTGACTTTCTCTTTTTTCTACCCTTCAGGTCTCCTCAATTGTTCAGGTTGTTGGGATTATACTTTGCCTGCATGCAGCAACCAGAATTTCCCATAGAGCACAAGCCATAGCTTCAATTGCAAGTAGGTGGCACGCAGTATTGACATGTAGTTCTGATAGTTCTAAACATAGAAGTTCAAATGGTGGCGAGAGTTCTGAAGCTGTCCATCCATTGAACTCACTACCTATAAATTACTCCGAGAGTGATTTGGAATCACTGGATTATGTTGCAATGCCTACAAACACACAATTGGCTTCCTATCTGTCCTCGTACCACAGGAGACAAGCCTATGGTATGGATTTTTACATCCGTTTATTGTTGATATGGCTACCTTTTTTCCATTTTTATTCTTCCAAGTGCAAATTAATCATATATGCTACACTTCCCCAAATCACACTTTGTATTGAAGTTAGTTTCTGTTTCCACTTACCAATGAAACCTACAAATTACATGGGAATTCACTATCTGAAATAAATTAAGAAATGCATATCATCACTATACAGTACACTTGCAAAATTTACTGCTCTGTTTGTGGGATAAAACAGCTAATTTCTATCACAAACTGGCATAGTTTTAAGTATGTTACTATATATGTCTGCTATTATCTTGTTACTAGGCATAGTTTGAATAAACTACTTGAGCATCCACAAAATAAGAATATTCAATTGTATATGTCATTTGTACCTCCATAGTTCTGTTGAGCTCTTGGATGATGTTCTCCCTGGTCAACGTTTTAAAGTCATTAACATTGCATATACAAATCCATGGCAGCGTATACTTTTAAGCTTAATGTTGTATTTTAGCAATTTCGTATTCATGTATTGTGAAGCTTTTGTTTTTCATAGGACTGAAAATTCGAAACATAATTCATTTTCAGCACCACGAAATCTGAAAAGTATAATGGAGTATCTTCAATATTAATCTCAAAATCAGACATCATCACAATAGTTTTGATGTCTAAGCAGATTAATACTAAGTCGTATGTGAGAGGCATTTGGATTTCGAGTGAGCATTTTTCAAGGTTAATTCTTATTATGCGTATACATTTGGGTTATGTCCTAAAGTTTTGTTGCTTTCCTCTTACTTGATTCGAGTTTAGAATTTATCTAGCTTCAGTCGCTTGTCTATGTTTATGTTCCTTCACAAGGGGAAATTTAGTAAAGCTTAGATTACTAGTAAAACAGACATACGCAGTTGAGCTTTCCATATTGCTACGTTTTTACATGCCCTTGGGGTTTTTCCATGTGTACGTTTTACATTATATGAGAATCTCATAGTTTGACAATTTGATGGAAATGCAGTGATGTATTTGCAAGCAAATCCAGGTGGAATCACAATATTTGGGTGGACAGTTGATAGAGGCCTAATCAACACAATATTCTTCATTGAACTCACTCTCATTACGTTCTTGCTCGGAAAGACTATAGTTTTCACATCGGAATAAAAACTTCCACAGTGGCAAAATATATTCTCTTCACCCGCTAGTATGTTGAGAAATGGAATATCAATCAAAGAGTTGGCAAAAGTTTTAGAGGCTCATGTTCGTCTCAATTCATTACTTATCGTACCATTTTTGAAGCGATGTGGCCACTAGGGCTAAAGAGGAACAAAGTAAAGTCCATATTTGTTTTCTTTTAATATATTATGAGCTGGAACATACGTAAAACATGTTTTGTTGTAATCATTCGAGACGTGCCTGTAATTACCAGAGAGGGTTTGAAAGAAACGAAGTATTGACCTACAACACCTGTAAACCAATGTTCCATAACCTGATCCACCTATCTTCTCCCAAAGACAATCGCTTTCACTCGCAGATGATGGGTACTCTTATTTAAAGAACGTTGCATATAAAATAAATTAAAGTAGTCCACGCTTTTAAATACGAGCAGATGACCACTTGTTTCTTCCAATTTTCAACACAAAAACACTTGCATTAAATGTCCATGGATTGGGCACCCCAAATGCTCCAATGTTAGCCTCTTACATTACATGTCGATAGATTTGGATACTCCAAATGCCTAAATGTTAGCCATTGGCATTTACACCAAAAGCAGCTCACAAACCAAATTATTGCTATTGTTTGCATCGTTCTACACATTCCCTACTATATCCTCGCATAGAAATGAAACCTAATGTCTAGAAGTATTAACTGTTCTAGATTAACTCCTGAATGGCAAATTTTTAAGACGATGGGATTGAAAGACAACCAATAAACTACATGTCATGGACGAAAATGGATCCCCAAACATTTGCACAAGCTGCGGCAAAATCATGACTGATACATTAGGGGAGTGACAATGCGACCTAATCTCGTGGCTGCTGCTGTTAGCAATATCTTAGATTGTCACCACCCACCACCTGTACAATGTATGTTAGATATACAATATCAAACTCATTTCTTACATCTTCTATATTATGATAGAAGAGCACCAGCGGAATCTCGACAACCACTGCCTGTACATAGCATATGGCAAAAGAAACATGCTATACCACCTCGATGCTACAAGGTTAAGCAACTGAAGAGGAAACTTCTTTAAATTCCTTCTCCTAGCAACCCAACCCTCCAGCCACACCCTATTACAACAAAATTGCACCAAACATAAGAAACATTAAACAGCTACCAAAATTCATGTTAGTCTTAACTCTCGAAGGGGCAGGCAAGGTTTCTTCAAATAGTCAACACAAATACCCCCAGTGCCCATAATATTAATCCCATAACACATAACCAGCAAAGTTTCTAAAACGTGCCTAGTGTAGACATTCTGAATTGAACTGGGAAGTACAAGAACTGTTCTTATTGTGCACCATACAAAGACATGCAGATGACGCTAACTGTTCTATAGAATTTTTTTATCATTGCTCCAGCCAAAACAAAGAAGGATAAACTAAAAAGCAAAAAAAAAAAAGGAAGTTTACTAATGGAAAAACAACCACCAAAAGAAGTAACTGGCACATTGAAAGTGATTATAAATTCCTTGTCAATGTAAATAGAACGAGTATTAGATTATCAATGCATCAATTTTTTTTTGCAGCTTAAATGTAAACACTTATGCATGAACAATCTAAGTACGGTAGTATCACACTATCACAAATTTAAATGCATCCCATTCATGTGGACTTCGTTTGAATCAGCAGAGGAAACAGAAGCACTAAATAAATTAGCCAACAAAAAAAGGGGGGGAAAAAGGAAAAAAAAGAAGAAGCAAATCTTCAATCTGGGATCCAGAAGCCATCAATCACCAACTACAACATTACCTTAAACTCAAAAATCTAAATATGAAAGACCACAATGACACACTGCTTGAACCTGTTTCACTTTCAGTGGTCTCCCTATAGAGTTGGGGTTGCAAAAGTGACTGCATGATTCCAAATCTACTATGTCACCATAAAAAAGGTTATATCACTAATGAAGTTTCTAAAGATCAAAATTTCTTAGAAAATTAACCGTTTTAAGTACTATATATTTCATAAAATTCTCCTCACCAAATAAAATAAAATAAAAATAAATAAATGAATTTTGAAGATCCAAATAGAAGGAATTGATCATATGGACAATAAAGGAGCCCAAAAAGAAAACAAACGAAAGCAAAAGTTTATAAAAAGGAAAGAAAAAATAAAAATAAAATAAAGAAAAAGTTCAAACTAAATCAACACATTGTAACAAACTAAAGTTTGTAAAGTACCTCTACTGAGCCTGAAGGAACAACTAAGTGAAGTTCTATAAATCCTGGAATGTGCAGGTAACCTCCTCAACCTGCTTGCTTTGATACTGCAGTGACATTCGCAGACAAATGTCATAAAAAAATTCTGGGGCTAGTGAAAGCTTCAATCTTCACAACCACCAAAGCAAAAGAAACTAACACAAGTGAATCATTTTTCATTTCCACGCCTATTAAAGGAGATGAAAATTATTGATCACTGAGTATTAACAGCACCATAAAAGCAATCAAAAAACGAATGCACTGTAGCATATACTATAGAAAAAAGATCAAGCGGGTTGGTTTTAACTATCAGAAACTTAAGAACAGAACAAAGTCTTCCCTTGATTACAGCAATGAGGTAACATATAGAATTTGTTATTCCTTCCCCAACAAAAAGGCAAACAGAATAGAAAAGCTTAAAGCTCAGAAGCATACATTTCATAAGTTTAGTCAGAATTGTTCTTTGTTAAACGCATCATTTTCTTTATAAACACGATAATCACCTGGTAACACCAGGAGCTAATTTGCAATTATTGGAATTGCCAAATGCCAAAAAAATTAGAAACCACATTCATTTATTTTGTTATAATATATATATATATATACATATATATTAGAGAGAGGAGTGCAAGAAGGACCATATATAACTTAACCAAAAAAAAAATGTCCACATATTAGACGCTTATAATAATGAGAGCCTGCCATTGTAAAGTTAATGGTGGGATCAGTTTATTTTATATATCTAGAGAAAAAGAAAAGAAAAAAAAGGGGAGAGAGAGAGAGAACTCGATCCATAATAAATAGGACTGATACATCAGTAAGTCGTTTGTAATACAGCAACACACTTAGGAACCCAGAACTATAGTATGTGTCAATTTCCTAACGGATTCATGGACTACCTCTTGAGTAGTTACAAAATCCATAGTCACACCCCTTGCAAAATTCTATCCATCCACATTACCAGTGACTTGTGGAAGTAGTTAGTCACTACATCATTAACTAAACCCAGATCACTACTGCTAGGGTATGCTACAAGTCCATATTAAAAACACATTACCCCTCACGGACCAGAAGCATAATCGTGATTCCTTAAAACATTCTAGATATTAAATTAACAAATTACCTTTGAAAGTACTATGGTTACTGTCAAAATCTTCGTCAATGAAAAGCAAAGAACGTCCTCTCCACTTCATAGTTCACACCAACCGCCTCTTGCAAAGACAATATGAATATTAAATATGTTCTAACATAACTGATAGCCTGATACTTAAAACCAAATTTAAAGAGAATTGTTTACAATGTACCAATGGAATTATGTTACATACACAAGTTTCAGCTGGAACTGATTTTTCAGTTTTGTAAGGCAATCATGCAACACCTGACAGTGAAGCAGTGTCACATGTGCATTTCTATAAGATGACCAAACCTGAAGAACAAAGTTAACCTGCAACAATCTGGTTGACAGGAGGCAAAGAGTAATCTCCCACCAACATCACAAGGAAGTGCCTGCTAAAAAACAGCACCAATGATCGTCTAACCTACAAGGTTTGCAACTTCCGTTCAAGGCATATCTCTCACCTCAACCATGTCCAATAGTCAGTGTTGCGAACAAAATAACAGGGATTAACGCCACTGATCACTTTCTCTTAGCCAAACACACCGCCTGTTCCCAATTCCCCCTGTTGCAACTCCTTTCTGCGTTGCTCTTCCAAAGGGTCTGGACTCTTCATTATTCTTCGCATACGCCTATTAGAACAAAAAGGTTCATAAATTGATGTGCTTGAATATGGTAAAGTAAATCCAAACAATTCAATGATCAAGATACCTGTCTTGAGCATGCTGAGCCGGAAAAGTAGGCATGAACTCTTTAGACTTGGGAAGAGGAACTTCACGGAACCACTCATGATTCAAAGCAGCTTCAGCCGTAATTCTCTGTAAAGCACACAGGTCTGCATAAGCACTACAACATTATTAACATCAATATCCAATCAGGGCAACTCTGGATAACTTAAATACCTTCTCAGGGTCATAAGTTAAAAGCTTATTCAACAAGTCAAATCCAGAATCAGAGAGAACTGGAGATCCAGTAAATGATGTTGCTGGGAACTTCTTACGCAGAAGGTTATACCTGAAAAACACAGGTCAATAATCAATAAATACATAAGAAGTAGTCTAACTGAAAATGTCACCAAGGGGGGCCAGACAGCCAGGTCAGAATCACCCAAAGCTGGAAGCCTGGGAAAACAGCAGCAATAATAAGAACACCATAGTTGTGTCAAAGTTAAAACTAAATCTAAAAAGATAAAGATACTCACTGATGCTTGACGAAATTGACCTTCACCCCAGGCAACTTGGAAAACCCAGGCCAAATTATCTCATTCGGTGTGCCAAGAATTCTAAAAATCTGCATACATTATACAATTCAAACAAAAGATACATTAATAATAAAATCTGTAACCAGCTAACAAGTTGGTAAAAGATAAAGCTAAAACTAGCTACTTTGATTAACCTTGTCAAGTTGATCAAATTCAGTTTTCCCATTGAACAGTGGTTCCTTTGACAACAATTCAGCCATAATACAACCCAATGACCACATGTCAATTGCTGTTGAATATTGTTTTGCTCCTAGCAGAAGCTCAGGTGCCCTAAAGAATCGACAGAAGAATATTAATAATTTGATCTTATTAACGTATAAAAAAAGATTGGATAGTAACAAAGATCAACTTTACTTGGCATAAAAAAATTAAAAAAAAATGAAAGTAACAAAGGTCAAGATTCCTACTGTAGAACATATAATATTAAAATCTAAGGCCAACAAAATGAGAACCACCTATCAGGAGAAAAATTTATATTAAAAAATGGAGCATGTGGATATGATAAAAGATGGACTAAACAACTAATAAGAAGAATTATTAGTTAAAAAAAAATTAACAAAGGCTGTGATAAAATGTGATAGCAACTTACCTGTACCAAAGAGTAACGACCAAATGAGTATATGGTTTCAATGGGCTCCCATACTGGCGAGCCAACCCAAAGTCACAGATCTTCAACTCACCCCGATTATTTAAAAGCAGGTTTGATGTCTTCAAATCTCGATGAAGCACCCAATTATCATGAAGGTACTTGATGCCATCCAATAGTTGAAGCATAAGGCATTTAACTTCACTCTGACTAAATGGTTGTTTCATTGTCTCCATGAGTCCCTTGAGATCATGTTCCATGTATTCCATAACCATAAAAATACTATCAAGATTACTTCCCACCACCACTTCTTTAACGTCAACTATTGTTGGGTGATGAAAAGAAAGAAGAATGTTTATCTCCCTCAAAGAAGTCAACGGGAAACCTTCTCTTTCCTTCTCCATTTTCACCTTCTTCAGGGCTACAATTTCACCAGTTTTCTTATCCCTAGCTCTATATACAACACCATATGTGCCTTCATCTATCTTGTTGAGTCTCTCAAACTCATCAACACTTCTACAGCCCTGAAGCATGTCTACACTTCTTTGTGGAGGAGCTGCAGGTTCCAGTGTCTCAAGCGAATCATCTTCATCCTCTGAATCAGTATCTGCCCGACTAAGACTGCTATCATTTCGATTTTGTTCCTCATCAACCTCCATGTAGTCTTGCTTCTCTGAATCATTATCAGGGTAATCATCACCACTTGAAGATCTAGCTCGGGTGCCTAGCTCATCAGATTCAGATGACCTTGATCTCACTCGTTCAGAGCCATCTCTCTTAAGCTCCCCCAGCTCCGGAGTCAATGACCTATTACGAACACTGGTTTCTACTGATTCTGGAAGAAGCATTCTCATTTTTGGCATTTCCTCATTCTCCAAAATTTCACCTTCATCGCCAGGAGAGCTATTTCCTGCTGCCCATCTGGAAGATGATATATTATGGGTCGGAACATAATCATCATCTTCTAAATGCTCTGCTTCTTGATCATTCTCCCAATGCTGCTTTGGCGACATAGAAGACAAACCTACTGGGTCTGGAGACTCAACTAAAGTATCAACGGTCTCAAGTTCCAAAGGAGGCTTAACTGGAGAAGAAGATTTATCTTCATTCTGGCTGTTGTTAATTGGCGATATCTGCACACTACCATCTGGAATAACAGACTGACGATACACCTTAGGCAGGGGGGGCGGAGGAGGAAGAGCATTAGCTGCCGTGGCAATCCTACTTTTTGCTGATTTACTGACTTCCTTGTCATCTCTATCCCAGATTATAGGGGAGAACTTTCTTTTCTTCTCTGCAGGAGACCTAGTTCCATTTTCAACTAATTTCTGTACCTCAGATTCTTTGACCTGCAATTCGGATTCAATGGCATCATCAGACCCACTCTCACTAGATAGTTCACCTGGCTCTCTATCCACAGCCTTGACTGAAAACCCACATCTCTTAGGCCCAAGACTACCAATCCCACCACTACTACCTGAATTACTCCTACTTGAAGATGCACGATACCCACCATTTATGCCTTCTTTCTCCTTAACATCCTTCTGACTAACCCAACCATTATTATCTCTTACATTCCGAACTCGACCTCTTTCCATGTCACGATTACCGTTCCTGATCCGTTCATAATCCTCCTTGGCAGTAGCAAAATCCCGCCTCGACAATTCAAATTTTGACTCCCGGTCCCTAATCTCGTTGTCGCGATAACCCCCGTGTCTGCCAGCCGCCATCTATGTGAATCTAAAGCTCTAAAGGACCAACGCAAAAATAAACCCTAATCCCAAATCAATTAAACTAATAAACCCTAATACTAAAACCCAAACAGATTACGCCATACCAATTTCCCCAATTTCGAAACTAAATACCACAATTCAAGAAGAAACCAAAAAAAAAAGAGTACAAAATGAAACCCCAATCTAAAAGAGCTTCCGATCTAACACAGTAACGAGATAAAGCAATAATCAGTAAAATAAACCCAAAACATAAACAATAAAACGTGGGTCTTCAACAGAGGTGCTATTCAGATATTTCTCGACGCGATCGGAATAAAAAAAAAACCCCGAAAACTTTCTGACACGGAGTGGATAAGAAACCCTAGAAATCGATAGCAAAGAGGGACATATCTCGGCCTCCCATGTGAGAGATAGGGTTAAACAGAGAGAAAGGTAAGGCTTACCGATAACACGAATAAGGCGGCTCCAACTAGAGAAGCCCTCAATCGATGATCGATGGATAGAGAGTTTTTCGATGGGATTGGAGTTCGGGTCGCCTAATGATGCCTCTCGATTTTTATTTCGCTTTGAATTTTTTAATTTTATTTATATTTGATCCATTTTAAAATAAAATCTCATTGGAGCCCATCGTTAAATGTTCATATTACAAATTTGTCCCCATGGGTAGACTGTCCCAGATTATGGATTTACATTATTAAAACAAGTTTTTTTTGGTCAAACATTATTTAAACAAGCTATTATCTGTATATGTGTCGGTCATGCATATTTATATAAAAGAAAATAAATTTAAAAAAGAGTGACAATTTTGCACTCCGCGCATTTTAAATTTTTTTCCTAGCATTTTACATTCTAAATTAAAAAAATCTTTGCACTTTGTACTCTGTTAATTCTTTTAAAAAATAATTTTTTTTCAATTATTTTTTATAAAATTTATTTTATTAATTTTAATTTAAAAAAATTAAACAAATATATTTATTATTGTTGTTATTTTTAAATGTCATTTTAAAGAAGTTAATTTCTATTTAATATTTTTTAAATTTTAAAAATAAATGAGTAGACAGATTTATCTTTAATAAAATTAAAAGATGGTGCAAGGTGCTTTAATTTTTCTAATTCAAGATTTAAAATGCCAAAACAAAAAAGTTAAGAGTGCCATGCGTCAGCTTAGACAAAATTCATGTGCATAAGTGTCTATTATTTAAAAAATTATTTTCTCTAAATAAATATAATATATAAAAAACTGTTTCATTAATTATGTGAGATTAAATAAAAAAACTGTTAATTATCAAATATAAAGAATACTAATAATGTGATTGTTTAAAAAAAAATCAAAATTTTATTGCTGAAGTGAAGGATGGTTAAATCTAGGCAAGCAATTTTTTTTTTTTTTTTTTTTTTT
>QANX01005428.1:88420-228925 GCA_003254975.1 Ochetophila trinervis
CTGCCTTGGACGCCTCTCCCCCTTTTGCTGAGCTGAGAGAGTTATTTTCGACCAAAAAAAAAAAGCTGAGAGAGAGTTTGAGATAACCCTAGGGAAGGCACATTCCTTTTCAATTTTTCACTGCCTCTGCCCTGCCTTTATGCCCTGCCGTTGCGCCGTCCGCCTCCGTCCCTCATCTTCAGAGTCCGGCAATCCCGTGGCCTTCGCACTCAGTAGCTCGGCCTTCGCACTCGGTAGCTCTGCCTTCGCACTCCGTAGCTCGGCGATCCCGTGCCCTGCCTTCGAACAAAAGCACACGGCTCACAAAAGAATCTCGGCCTTCGCACTCCGTAGCTCGGCGAGTGAGCTTTGGAAAATTGCCTGGATCATTCCAGCTTTCTGGACTTTGCTTGCATACTCTCTGCTGGCAGTCATTTGTGTCCTTTGGGCTCCTTCATGTAACCCAACTAGGTATTTACTTTTTAAATTGCAATTTTACTGTTTCTTGGTGCCTGCTAGATATTAATTTCAAATTGATTTTGTTTCTTGGTGCATTTGCTTTAGAGTAATGGTTCATATTGATAGCATAGTTATTTAGTGTATCATATATGCAATAGGAGTCAGCTTCCTATTCCTAATTTCCTATGATACTTTTGGTTGTATTGACACCCTAATTATCTTGTGAGGTTAAATTCTTAGCCACTCATCAGATCAGTGGTAATTGACAAACGGTAGTGGATTTCTTCCTATTATAGAAACGGCTGAAATAACTTATTGAAGTTTTGAAATAACTTATTGTGAGGTTAAATTCTTCGCATTCAACAAAACAAAACTTTCAGAAAACTACTAACAGCAACAATTCTAACTCAGATCATATTATTGTTCTTTGAGACTGAGTATGGTGCAAGCCTGAGAAATTTAATATTGTATGGGCAGTCAGTTGGAACTTGGAAGTGGACCAACACTGCACTAGGCAGCTAAGTTGCCAAGGCCCGAGAGGAGTAGTTCTGCTGTGCTTGGGTTAGTATTTTTTAATTCATGTTGATGTTGAATGTTGTGCTTGGGTTAGTAGTTTTTAATTCAAGTTGCCAGGACCTACTAACAGCTAAGGTTCTGCTGTTAGTAGTTTTTAATTCATGTTGAATGCTGATGATTTTGATTTCAAAATTCATCTTAAATGTGATTTGGTTGCTGTTGTGCTTGGCTGCTGTGCTTGGCTGCTTGCTGGTTATTTTGATTTCAATTTTAATATTTATGTTGAATGTGATTCTGTTGCTGGTTATTTTGATTTCAATCTTAATATTCATGTTAAATGTGATTTTGTTGCTGTTGTATGTTCGGTTGCTGCCTGCTGGTTATGTACCTATAATTTATGAAACTATTTTGTTTGTATATGTGGTTTAAATAGGTTTAAAATGGAGATTGATCATTTAGATGAGTTTGATGAGGCTGATGAGTTTTTTGACGGTCATTCACCCCCTGAAGTAGAATTAGTATATGAAACCTCAGAACAAGTAGATAAACCTGATTCTACAACCAACAAGAGAAAACCTTTAAGGCCCAAATCTGATGTTTGGAATCATTATGAGAAAATTCCAAATACTGATAGGTGCAAATGTAAATATTGTGGTCGAGATTATAAATGGGATTCCAGGAGACTTGGGACTAGTACTTTGCGCAATCATTTGGTTAACCAGTGCAAGAAGTACCCCTATAGGTTGAAAGATAAATAACAAAAATTGCTTTCCTTTGAGTTTAAGGTTAGTGAAAGTGGTACTAACAATTTAGTATCGTGGAAATTTAATAAAGAAGCATGTAGGGCTGCATGTGCTGAAATGGTTGTTGTTGATGAGTTGGCATTCAGTCATGTTGAGGGACGAGGGTTTAGAAAGTATTCTAGAACTTTGAACCCGCAGTTTGATCCACCATCCCGTAGAACAGTTTCTAGAGATGTGTTTCAATTATTTTTGGATGAGAAAAAGTCTTTGAAGAGATTGTTGTCTTTGAATAATCAAAGAGTGTGCCTTACTACAGATATTTGGACTTCCATTCAAAACAACAACTACATGTCCCTCACTGCTCATTTTATTGATGATAATTGGAACCTACATAAAAGAATCTTAAATTTTTGTGTGGTTGAAAATCATAAAGGTGAGACAATTGGAAAAGTGATTGAGGATTGTTTGTATGAATGGGGTATTGAGAGGGTTTTTACCATAACAGTTGATAATGCTTCTTCAAATGATTTGACTCTTAAATATTTGAAAAGAAAATTGCAACATTGGAAAGGAGCTGTTTTGAATTGTGAATTTATGCATGTGCGTTGTACAGCACATATTGTGAATTTGGTTGTGAACTTTGGATTGAAAGAGATAAATGACAACATTGCTGGAATTCGTAATGCTGTTAGATATATTAGATCATCACCTTCGAGGTCAAACACTTTTAAATTGTGTGTAGAAAAAGAGAAGATCGAGTGTAAAGGTTATTTGGTCTTAGATGTGCCTACTAAGTGGAATTCCACATATTTAATGCTAAAAACTGCTTTAAAGTTTAAAAAAGCATTTGATAGGATGGAAGATGATGATCGAAACTATAAAGAATACTTTGATGGTGGTGATGAAAATGAAAGGAGGAGAATGGGACCACCTAGCGGTTTGGATTGGGAAATTGCTGAGGTTTTTGTGAAGTTTCTTGGTATTTTTTATAATGTTACATTGAAAGTAAGTGCTTCTTTATCTGTTACCTCTCATATGTGTTTTCACTCATTGAGTTTAATGTACAATAATCTTGTTGATACGAGTATATGTGAAAACAAAATGATGAGAGATATGGAGGGTAAAATGTTGGAAAAATTTAATAAATATTAGGGTTCACTTGGAAATGCCAACAAGTTGATAATTATTGGAGTTGTGCTTGATCCGAGGTATAAGCTGGATTATGTCTCTTATTTTATCGGATGGTTATGAAAATGAAGAGGTTGAAAAGTTGACTAAGGATGTGAAAGACACTTTTGTTCGTCTTTATGAGTTCTACAGAAATGATGAATGTGAGAAAGAGAGGGAAAAAGAGTTGAATATCAATGATAACCAGCCGGCAAAGCTTGATGCAATGGCAAGTGGGAGTAAAATTTTGGATGGAGATAACATGGATGATATTGATGAATGGTTGCATTTAAAGAGATCAAAATATCTAAAGATGAAAATGGGCCTTAATACTTCATATTCAAAGAATGAGCTTGAAAGATATTTATCGGATCCATGTGAGAGTGAGAGTACAGAAAATTTGAAGTTTGATATATTAGGTTAGTGGAAAAACAGTAGCACAAAGTATCCAGTATTATCTAAAATTGCAAAAGATTTGTGTTGCTATTCAGGTTTCTATCGTGGCTTCTGAATTTTCATTTAGCACGGGAGGTCGTGTACTTGATGCATTTAGAAGTTCATTGAGCCCAAAAATGGTTGAGGCTTTAATTTGCTCTCAAAATTGGATGTGCTCTAAACCTATGGAAGTAGATCATAGAGTGGAAATGCCAGTGGAAGATGTAAAATACTATGACAGTATTGAATGTGGTAAGTAGTAACTATATTTATAAAATTATAATTGTTTTTTTGCTTTAATTTAAATATTATGTATTTTTAATATTTTGTGTTTGATCAATGTAGGGATCTCTCTGCTATCATCGCCAGCTTCTTCTTAATTTAGTGATGTATTTTAATCAATGTTTGAATTGTGAAATGTAATATTTTGTTTGAGATGTTTACAATTTTTATTTTGAATTGTAATATTTTGTTTGGGATGTTTACAATTTTTATTTTGAATTGTAATACTTTGTTTGGGATGTTTGATGAATTTTATATTTTTCTTCTTATGTTTGGTATGTTTATAATTTTTATTTTGGACTATAAAATTAAATTTCGTAGTCCAAAGTCCAAACCGCTAAACCAAACCGCACCAAACCGTTCTTGAACGGTTTGGTTTGGTTTGGTTTGAATGGTTCCAACGGTTTGATTTGGTTTGTCATTAAGCTAAACCGCAAACTACGGTTTGGTCTGAATTGTTATAAAAAACTGAACCAAACCAGACCGCGCCCACCCCTACCTTAACTATATCGGGTGTTATAAATTGATATTTAATTTTTATTTTGTATTTTAGTATCTAAACTCGTAAAAGTATTGCACTATTAGTTTTTATGTCAATTTACATCCAAAATTTACTGTTAAATGCACATAAATTGCACGTGATGAACATTAATAATAGTGAATTTGGTATTTTCACTTGCCTTTCTCCCTCCTTTACCATTTCTCTTTATTTTTCTGTTTAAACTCACCATAAAAAAAGTTGATTACATATTGAATTAAAAAAAAAAAAAAAAAACTCATTGAAACTTAAAAAATACAACTCAAATAATAATAAGAAAAACAAAAATGGAAAAACGAGTAGTCCAAATAAAAAAATGGATAAAAAAACAATTTGATTAATTTTTTTTTATTTTTCAAACTAAATTTATGTTTTTTCATCTTATAATTTATTGTGTGATTCAAAATGTTATAATATTATACAATTAAATTGAAAAAATAGTTAAAAATTTTACGAAAAACTTCAAAATCCGTATGAATTAAAGTTTGAGTTAGGTTTCAATTTATGGTAGTTTTTACAAAAAATTGACTTCCAGGCTTCATCAGGAATGAAAAGACGAAGTTAGCGGGACCTGTTTCAACGGAAACGATGGTCAAAATCTTAAAATTCCAGTGGGTCAACATCTCGAGGCACATGGCCCAGTTCAATAAAAGTGGGTTGCCTTATAACAGTGTATAATATTATGGACGATCCAAAACGGCGCCGTTTTAGAATATCAAAACTACATCGTTTTGCTTCTTTATTTTATATCAAATTGATACTAATAAAACGACGTCATTTTGATCTCTCAAAACGGCATGAGTCGTCCCCAATCTTGAAACTGATTGTGGGTCGACCCGTTTGATTGAACTGAATCACGCAATCCGATTGTTTTGTCCGTCGAAATTTTATGATTCTGACCACTGTTTCGGGCAAAATCTATTATGTTGGCAAAAAAAATTTTGTGCCATTTTTAATCATTTTACCAATTTTAATCATGTAGTCTTCTATCATTTTCAACCACAAACAAATTACAACATATAATAACATAAATTTGGTCTAAAATACAAATTGCATAGAAAAATACATTTTTTTTTTAATTTTTATGGTTTTTTAGGAGAGAGAAAGAGGAGGATAGAAATCTTATGTTTTAGGAGGATAAAAAAATAATATTTGCCTTTGCAGGTGAGTAACACACGAGGTTAACGGAGTTTTTTAATGGAAAGTGACATAGATATCAACGATGATACACTTTTGCAAATTTTGGTATTAAAATACAATACAAAAAAATAGTTAATGTACCCACTTACTATATTTGACATAGTTTAGGTACTTCTAGTGTAAATATCAATTATAAATTTACACTAACATAATATATGATACCATCACAATCTCATAGAAAAACTATAATGGTCATCTTTTCAATTTCATACATCTTCAATACTCTTAGGCATATTAATTTTTTATTTGTTGGTGTTCATAAGTCCATAAATAACATGATATTACGGGCTAAGAGATAAATTAGAATTCACATATTCTTCTCAATCGAGGGACCCATATATATTGTATCACCATGGCTTTTATTATTAATTAAAATTGTATTAATGGTAAATTTAATATTTTAAATTTATAATATAAACGAGTTATAATAATTTCGATTGAATTGACATGTTAATTGATTAAAAAAAATTAATAATACCATTTTAAATAAGCATGTAATTTAGTACTAAAATATTATTCATTAAATTTGTATTAATGGTAAATATAATATTTTAAATTTATAATTTAAATAAGTTATAATCATGTCGGATTGAGTTGACATGTTAATAATTATGTTATAAAGGTTGATTGGAATTTGACCCTAATTCATTTATAGTAAAATCATTTTTGAATTGTGTCATGACCAAAATTACTCACAGTTAAATCCACCATTTTATATGGAATTTTTTTCATAATTGTTTTTCTTAAGTTTAATATGGAATGCCGAAAGAGTAAATTTTGCCTATAACAGTGGTGACACGTCATTCTTTATTATTTATATTAATCGTGTAACACATAAATTTAACAATTCATAATCACTTGCAATGTTACAAGATAAAATAAAATAAATAAATCCTACAAAATATTTACTAAATGTTCGCTTCCTTATAAATGATCTGTTGTATCATATGAATTGCATAGGAGTTTAAATGGAAAGAGTTTTTTTCTTAGATAGCAAGTATTCATATTTATAATAAAAGTGAATAATACTTTTTTTTTGGTAAATAAAAGTGAATATTACTGAATATTAAGCATAATCGCATTGGAATATTGTTAATGTAAAAATAAAAATAAAATAAATGATACATCAAATTATTCAAATTCACTATTCGAGGGAGGCTTTGGTAAAAAATTACACGGAAGTGCGACGAACAAATATGAAGTTAAGGAAAATAAATAAATAAAACAGCCATAAAAAACACAGCTAAATTTGAACGAAGTCAAGGTAAATTTTTCTTCAATTAATATAAAAGGAATTTTAACCACAAAATGCAATCTCCAACCGTAAGCATTTATGGCAAAATTCCAGAATGAATTCATAAAAGCTCAAACATATACATGTTCAAAAGCAGGCAAAGAGAGAGGAAAAAACTGGTGGCATATATTATCTTATATGAAAACGAGGCAGTGCAGCGTTTTATTTTGGTGGCTACCAGCAAAGCGAAGGCAATTTGAAAGAGAATGAAGAGGGCAAATGACCACTCCTTCTGATATAATCTGCTCTTTCAGAGGTTCTTACAGCTTTCTCATTCAGTTTGGCCTCTGCATTTGCACGTTTTTCTTCCCCTATTCTTCTAGTTGCTGCAAGTTTATTTGTCATTTTTTCTTGTGCTCTAGCTTTCATTCTCTCTGCCTTCACCTTTTGATATTAAAAAAAAAAAAAAAAAACAATACTATACAGCTAAGTAACTTTGTACAAATTCCAACTTTTTATATACGGAAATTTTATAGTCACACTGTTTTGATAGTTTTTTTATTTGTATTGTCACTACTAACATGTTATCATCAACAACTTTATTGCTAAAATAAATTATAAGCGCATAAATGTTGTTGTTTTTCCATTTGTATTGTTACTACTAACCTGTTATCATCAACAATTTTGTTACTAAAATAAATAATGAGTGCAAAAATGTTGCTGATAATAAAATATTAGTGATAGTATGATGAAAAACAATCAGGCTAATTTTTATTCGAAACCAACAATGACAAAACTGTCACTGATAATTTTTTAGCAACAAACAACTATGAAATTGTTACTGATAAAATTGTTATAAGTGACAATCCTGAAGGAAAACAATCGTAAAATCCTGATTATAGAATTACCCTATATATATAAACATGAAAATCATGTTGACATAAGTATATCATACTCTCTCACCAAAAAATAAAAAAGTATATCATACTCTAGACCCTGACCCATCAGCCTCTTCCTTCCAATAACGACCAAATCTACTTGGGGTTTGGGGAGACTAATGCTACTTCTATCTAGGCTATGTTCCAATAAGTCCTGAAACTAATCGCTGGTATTGGAAGAGACTGGAGTGTATATCCATCCTTATTTCTTATGGTCAATACCAAACAAAACTAAATAAAGATCTATTTAGGCCATTGGATGCTTTATATACATGAATTCCTTCAAACATGCCTGGGGAAAATTCTGAGCTGTTGCAAGCATAATGTGTTTGTGTCAGTCCAGAAATCGGTAGTTTTGTTATTGTTAAGAAGCAAGAAAGGCATAGTTTGTTGGATCCAGAACATAACTAAATTTAACCCATGAAGAAAACAATCTATGGTAATTATGTTTATATGCTACGTGTTTCTGCAAACAATTCTAGAGAAGAAGAAATTTTTGCTGCTTGGAAATCTTTTGTTGCAGAAAAGAGATCTATGCTAATGTTGGTTCTTTTTGCTGTAATGAAAGAATTATTCTCCATGTAATACTTGGAGAATTTCATAAATTGTAAATCCTCCAACAAATCTAATCTTTGTCCCTTAGTAAAAAAGAGGCATTCCCTTGAAATTCAAGGTTTGCAACACACAATGGAGAAAACATCAGGAATCTACATAAAGCCAGAAGCGGAAAACTATACTAAACTGCAGCAATTTCTGTCATAGAATGGTTAGGAAATTTGAGTCTGAAAAAATGATTACCTCCATTTTTCTCATTTCCATTTCAGCTTTCCTCTTCTCATGATTTTCCCAAGCCTGTATTTTCACCTTTTCCCGCTTATACCTACAAATATTACAAATAGCAATGTATAGATCAGTATGTCACACTTCTAGCTCTTCATCAAATTTTTAAGGCCCTGATAGCCTCTGACACATGAACTAAAACTTCAATAATTTTAAGGTAAAAGTATAAAATAAACTGTTAACTCTGCCTTACTAACCAGCAAAAGTAGTCATAGAAATGAGTGATCATTCAATTACCTCGCCGTGTATTTGGCACGTTCGGCTTCATCCCAAGCTATTGCTCGTGCTTCGAGGGGGTTCAATTTTCCAGCCTGATCTGAGCTCTGATTCTCAGCCTTCTTGCAGCCATTTGATTCTTCTACATACCTTCTGGCTGAACCACTTCCTCTGCTGGCAGGACTATTAGCCTCACATCTAACTTCATTTGGTATTGGACATGTTTGATAACCTCCCTCAGTAGTTTGTATCCCATTTTGCCACCTAATTGGGGTTGAAGATCCTGAAGATATAGGGCTTCTGGCTATAGGAGTTGTGGCTCTGATAGGAGTAGCAGTTCTTGAAGGCTCTTGGCTTGCAATAGGGGTCATCTCTGTCCCCATATCCCTCACACATATTGATCTAACGGCTGAGATTGTGTTCTGATCCATTGGCTTATTGATCCGCCAAACTGGCTCATTGCAATCAACCTTCTTTGTTTCAACATGATATTGAGATGCAATTGAAGAAGCAGGACATCCATTTCCTTCTACTTCACCTTCTTCACTTGAGTAATCCTGCTCTTTCTGTGGCACAGGAGCTATGAGTCTCAGATCGTCGGCGTTTGAATTCCGAGGCTTGTTTTTGGAATGGTTCTTGTCTCCTCCACCACCTCTTGACAACCCAACTAGCCATTTTTGTGCATCATCCCATTTTGAAGGTGTTGGTTTTCCCAAGGCGGTTCGATGATGGGAAGTTCGATTACCTCCATTTCCTTTGTGAAAATCAAAGCTCAAATCACTACCACCTGAAACCTCCTGCATTGGACCATGATTATAGCAGCCTTTGTCCTCTATGGATCTCATTTTCTTCCACCAAAACTATACACGATTTACAACTTTTTTGTTATCCTAAAGTAGATTCCAAAGAATATATCAGTGTGGTCCAAATAAAATCTTGGAAGTCTAAGTTGTTATCCACAAATAGATCTCTAGATTGATGGAGAAACAGATCTACTCGATAAGAATTGGTCCTAGTTTATGCCCCACAAAGACTAATGCTGGCTATTTATGGCTATACCAACCCACCAAGAACTATAACATTGAAAGCTCAACACAGAAATGAAAAATGGTTTTTCTTCACCATAAATGATAAGGCTCGGTAAATGTACCTAAATATCTTCCTGACCACAATATAGAGAAAGCATACGGTATACTTTTTCAAGTAATTAAGACCCAGTAGCCAAATTTCTTGTATCAAACAAAAACCCAATAATAATTTTCCACAGAAAACCTCAAAAATATCTGCAACTTCCTGCAACAATGCAGCAAGGGACCCATATGGGGTTTTATCTAGAATGATATAACTAATCTTCAAAATTAAAACCCCAAAAACCTAACCCTCCCAAGAAAACCAAATGCTGAAAAAAAGCTAAAACCAGGAAAAATGCCAGTTGGGTTTTGCAGAAGAGAGCTTTGTCTGGTGAAAATAAAAATACCTTAAAACACATGGAATTTTGAGACTTGCAGAGGTAGTAGAGATTAGGTTCAGATCCATTGAAAATTTAAGAAGTACTAAAAAAAAAAAAACTTGCATGGTCGAAACTTGAACCAACCAATATGTGGCAGTAATATATAACAAGCAAACAATGCTTAAAATACTATTTTTTTTGTTTTGGTAAACAATGCTTAAAATACTATATATTACATAAGAAGTGATGGAATACATTACATAGATATAAGGCCAATGCAGATGGGTTTCAAGTCGCCATTCACATTCTCTCACAACGGAATCTTGGGAAGAGTTTTTTAACCGAGTGACACACACACAGAGAAATTAAATATTGTACTCCCGAAGAGGTGATACGTGGACGGTGAATGATCGTTCTGAGTGTCAGAGTCAGTGTCGGGGTCAGAGAGGATTGATTGGAAAGAAAAATTGATGGTGGATGATGATGTGTGAATTCTGGATTTTTCACGTGGCCAGGCAGAAAAATTTGCATATAACGGTCCTTAATATTTAAATTCAACAATTTTTTTTACCAAAAAAAAAAATTCAACTATTTATAATCATATATAAATAATAGAAAATACCATCTAATATAAAATAAAACATATTGTTCACCAAAAAAAATATTAGTCCGAACAAATATTTATTATATATAATTTTTTCCATGATGATGAATTGAGGATGATCCTCCCAAAAAATGGCGTATAACACCGCTGAAAGTAAAAAAAATATATATATTTATTTGTTAAGGATTTATAAGTTACATGTCCATTTTAAGTGATTATTAGAAAAATATTTATTATATTAAAATTTTAATATTAAAAATTAAAAATTAAATTAAATATATACAATTAAATTTTACTATATAAACTGTAATTTTACCAGTAATAACCACCAGAAATAACAAAACTTTCCCTCATCTTTTAAAATTGGCCAAATCATATATGTTTTTATAATTTAACAAAAGTAAATAATAAAAAGTGCTTGAACGTTGCAGAAAAGCCAGAGACAAATCTTCTTCCCCTCGATGCTCCGGCATTTCGTTATGATCCAAAAAGATTCTCCAACAGTCCTTTTTTCTTGTTCATCCGAAAGAGAGTAATATTAAAAGAATTATCTAATTTATCAACAAATTTATTATTTATACACATATTTTTATTTAATTAGCTTATATTTAATTAAATTCATTTGTTTAATTATGTATCTAAATTATTAGAATAATATGTTAACTAATAAAATAATACTAGATATATAAATAATAAATTTATTGGTAGATTAAAAATACACTTAGCATTACTCTTCTTTTTATGGATGGTTAGAATATGGGTGTTGGAGAACTATGTTCTTTATCTTCAAGATAAGGATCCATCTTCATGACTTCTTGTATCACCATGGTTTATCTACAAATATGGATGCATAAAATTTCTCATCCTGAACACATATCCTTCATCATTGTTAAGATTTCAATAGAGTTTAGATTTTTATTAAAAGGAAAATGAAAACAAAAATATGGTGAACTAAACAATTTTAAATGACGCAATAAATTTTTATTACCCGTGGCATGAAGCTATTTGGAAAGGTACCAGTTGATCTGGTACCACTGTGTGATACAAGTTTTTCTGGGAGGGCCAGGCCAGCATCTAGTATGGTACATTTACTTAATTAAGGATAGCATGTCTACTGTCAAATATATTTTGACCATGCGTGTTGCTCCTTTTACATTCTCATGCCTCTTTCTATACCTGTTTTATTTGGACATGTTAAACTGGGAAAATCAAATCCAAGATTTCATCTGGCTATTTCAGTCGGACATCATAGTTAAATTTAAAATCCATATGCCAATGCAACAAAGGGACTTAATTTGGCCTTTTTGAAACTTGGAACATCCCAATGGATACATTTGATTTAGGGAATATTTCATTTAAACTTTTTTAAAATTTGCACTAATTGCATCTTAATTTTTGAGATTTTAAAATTTTCAATTATTGCATTTATAAGAGTGTGATGAGTAATGTAAATCCAAAAAGTGTAAATATAAAAGTAGAGTAAGAAAATATTAATCTTTTGAAACTTGAAAAAAAAATTATGATATTTTTGAAATTCAAAAAATTAAAATGTAGTTTTAGCTAATCTTAAAAAATATAAATGATATTAAAGCGTTTGGCTTGCATGGTTTTAAGCCTTATATTTAAAGAGAAAAAAACTTGGCACACTTTTCTTTGAAGGGAGTTAAAACTTAAACTACAAGAGAGAGGGGAAAAAAAAAGGTGTTAAAATACACCAAAAATAATATAAAGGCAAAAATAGATACATCATAAGATTAATTTCACATATACCTCTTGACATTTGGGTTAATTAGAACGCATCTTTTAAAAGTTTAAAAATTATAAATATTTAATTTGCTGTTAATAACTTTTTTTAAATTAATACTTTAAATGCATTTTAGCATTTTAACATTTTTAAACATTTAGACAAAATTCATAGCTATAATGGTGTAAAATCGTTTTTCCGTCTACCACCATATACTTGCAAATTAGGACAATTGTGAAAGACTTGGAGCATCGATGTGGTACCGGTCTAAAACACTCCGACGCTCAAATCAAATGTATTTATAAAAGCTATAAAGAAAATAATATCTTTAGAGTTAAAATTTTTAGATCCTTACTTTAATAACTCATAGAAGTATTTATAGTGTTTCAGTCTATTAAATTTTATAATCCTTAAAAAAACAAGCCCCCCACTATAATAGATTGGACCACGAGACATAGTGACTGAGCTTCCTACTGATCACGTCGAAATTTTTTTCTGAAATAATTACTTAAAAATGCTCTAAACTTCGAATGTCCGAACCANTGTGAAAGACTTGGGGCATCAATGTGCTACCGGTCTAAAACACCCCAACACTTAAGCCAAATGTATTTATAAAAGCTATAAAAAAAAATGATATCTTTAAAGTTAGAATTTTTAGATCTTTACTTCAATAACTATGAGTATTTATAGTGTTTCAAGATTATTAAATTTTCTAATCCTCTAAAAAACAGGCCCCTAACTATAATAGATTGGACCACGAGACATAGTGACTGAGCTTCCTACTGATCACGTCGAAATTTTTTTCTGAAATAATTACTTAAAAATGCTCTAAACTTCGAATGTCCGAACCACCAAAAGACTAGATTTAGACTAAGTAACCCGCTTGCATACCGAAGCATTAATTATAAAGGTCAAACAAAACCGAATAAACATTTAGGTCAATAAGCCTGATTCATATGGTCAGACATTATGACCATAAAAGCATATGGTCGGAATCAGATTTATCCAGCTATACAATGCTAACTATCCAACCATTACATTACACGTGTTTTATTTTTATTTTTTAGAAAAATATGATTTTTCCATTTGGTTTTACATATATACTTATTCCATTTTTCCAAACTATTCATTTCTTCTCTCTCTCTCTCTCTCTCTAACTTTATCTGCAATCTCCTTTTCTCTATAACAAGAAAAATCAAAACTATTATTTACCAAAAAAAAATCAAAACTAATTCAAAAACGTCTCGATGGCTGTTGTTCAAATATGCCAAATAAAAGAGAAAGATCCGATTAAACATTTTTATTTTCTCAAATGGCTGTTGTTCTTTACTTCCGGTTGATTTTCTGGATAAAAACCAAAATAAAAATAAAATTGTGGCTATGTTTGCTGGTAGTTGGACATGAGGGAAGGAAAAGGAAAACTAAAGGAAAAATAATAATCAAGGCAAAAAAATGTGCAAGCGGCAAGTATTGCTGCTGATTCGCCGATTATGCTTCCCAAACTCTAACTGTCCCTTCACGTTTCAATATTTTTATATCTCTCTCTAAAGAAAAAATAATAATAATAATAATAATCGTCAGCATTTTTAAGTATTTCTTTTTTTTTTTCACCAAAAATTTATGTGTTTTTTTAATGGAAACTGAAAGTTTTTTAGTACAATGCAATAATTTTTCAATTATAGGTAACGGGGAATCGGGATGATTATTTTTCTAGAGAAAGCATGCATCTGGTAAAGGTATGAATAAAAAACCTCAATTACATGGTTTTTCCATTTTGTCTTGGCAGGTGTTTGTGCTTTCCAGTTCGTCAATGGCGGTGAAAATCCCAGGACTTTACACAGAAAACCCAGTTGCAAATTCAATTAAAAAGAGCTTGAAATGGAAAAGAAAAAAATAGTAGAAATGAAGAAGAAGATGGATGGAAATGCAAAGAATATCAATGGAAAGTTCCGAATGATTGAAGAAAAGTTTCTGTTGGAGAAACACGTGAGAGAGGCTAGAAATGTTGGGTTAGAAGCTGTGGAGATGAATAGGAAAAGATTGAGTAAAAAAGGAGAGTTTTGTCAGCTACATAGCTATATTGTTTTTATTAAAATGCAATATATCAATTCAATAAATTATAATTAACGTGGTAAAATAAAAAATAAAATTTATTAGATAGCAACTTATAAATAATTTGTTCCACCATATCACATATTTATATATATAAAACGGTTATATATAATTTTTTTAATTTTTCTGTTTATTAATATATTATTTCAATGTTATATCAATTAATCATTCAAGCTTCAAAACGATTTTTCAAACTTAAAAAAAAAATTCTCAAATAAACTTCGTTTGAAAAAGTTCATAGAAATTTTTAAAAAAAAATTACATATTATAAACAAAAATTAATTATTATAAAAAAAATATATAATATAAATAAAAAAATTATATATCATAACCAAAAAATTATATATTATAAAAAAAATTACATACTATAAAAAAATATTATATAAAATAAAAATTTCAAACCATAAATTCCTATTGAATTATAAAAATGTTCACCTGAACTCCCAAAAAATATTGTAATAAAGACAAACATCAAAAAGTATCCTATATAATATTACTAAAATAACGTACGGACTGCAGGTAGGCTACGCAACTCAGCGCAGCAACTTGATAGAACTCAGAAGAGAATGCCTCGCTTTGGGCTTAATTGATCGGTCAAAGAAAATGGGCCATTGTTAATCCGTAGCCCAAATAATTGGGCCCAGTTGAAGGCTATTCGACCTTTGTCCATTAAACAAAGCCAACGAACCATCAGTGTCACTGATAACTACTGAGTCGGTTCAATTTTTCTTTCTTCGTAGTTAGTTCGTACTTCAATGGTGACGCTCTGAAAGTTCATTTCAGTTCTGGGAAGGCATGGAATTTCTAGGAGTTTTCAAGAGGTTCAGTAGCCGTTTCAGAAGAAATGCTAAAATCAACGAGTACCCATTTGGGCACGTTCAAAGGAGATCCTTTTCAGACTCGAAGATTTTCAATAATGGCGACGATACGGTGCTTCCGGTTCTGATAGTCGGTGCCGGTCCTGTGGGTCTCGTTCTTTCTATTCTTCTAACCAAATTGGGTATATTCTTATTCCAAACTTTGTCTTTTTTACTTTTTTTCCATTGTTTGGTTCCTAAAAAGTTCTTTTGGTTGCCCAAAAACAATGGGGGTGAGAAGGAAGTTTGGAATGCTACACATTTTTCCTTCCAACTTCAAATCTATTTTATTTTTAATTCCTTGAAAAAAAAATTCAATTGGATATAATGAAATTTTGCGTTTAGCGAGTGGAAGTTTGGCATTTCTGGTTGTTATTGTGCTCAAGTACTTTGTCCAAAAAAAAAAAGTACTTTGTCCAGTTGGATATATATATATATATATATATATATACTTACCATCCTTGAAATTCTTGTGATTGCTTGGTATTTCAACTAGAATCTACGAGAATGTGATGTTGGATGAGTTGAGGATTATAAATTTTGTAGTAGCTTGGGGGAGAGTATTAGCCTTTATGGCGAGGAATTCTGAGTCATGAAACGGAAAATATTTGGTTGCTTGGTTTCCATATCGCCTATTGTTACTGCTTTCTGGATGATGCATTTCATAATATGTCTATCTGTAATATACGCAAGTTGTTAACTTGTGGATAGTCACTGATAATACTATTAGCTATGCATTCGTCATTGATAATCTATTTTATCGACGATGTTACTACTGATAATAGATTATTAGGGATAATCTGTAAGCTAAAAAAATTGCAGATAACCACACATAGAGGGACTACATATATATATATTATCTTCCATAATATTATGTGTATTGCTATATTCATGGTGAGTTGGACTAGATGATAGAGAAGTATTTTGTATCATATTACTTTCATAGGGGTCAAATGTGCGATTTTAGAGAAAAGCAGGAACTTCTCCAATCATCCACAGGCACATTTCATCAACAATCGAACCATGGAGGTTGATTTTTCTTACACGGAAGATAAAAATCAATGCGTTACTTGGAAGGATAAGCCTTCATCTGTATTGTATTGTTCGTAGGTGTTCCGCAAATTGGATGGCTTGGCAGAGGAGATCCAGAGGTCCCAACCACCAGTAGAATTATGGAGAAAGTTCATATACTGTACTTCACTCTCCGGTTCAATTCTCGGATTGGTGGACCATATGCAACCTCAAGGTCAGTTTATCTCTACTTTTCCAATCTTTTGCCATTAGAATGCAGCTTTTAAGTCATCCTCGGAGTTTAGATTACAGGTTATTCTGACCATTAAAAGCCATTGCAGTACTCAGAACTGTGAGATATTAGCTTTACGCATCTGCAATCTTATAAGTAGACTACATAATATGTGATTATACTTATAAAATTAAGCATTTACACATTCTGGTTGCATGATCAACAGATTTTCAGCAAGTTGTGAGCCCCATATCTGTTGCACACTTCTCTCAGTACAAACTTATAAGGTTACTTCTTAAACAGCTTGAAGAGCTTAGCTTCCAGTTTTTATTGCCTGAATGCTTGGAGAGCCTCAACCATGGAATCCCCCATGAAAGGCAGATATTAATGGGGCATGAGTGTGTATCAATCAATGTCACTGAGAATCTTGTTAATGTAACAGCATCTTTTCTCAAGGATGAAAAATATATGGAGAGGAACATTGGATGTAGTATCCTTGTTGGTACAGATGGTGCTGGAAGTACTGTAAGAAAGCTTGCAGGAATAGATATGAAAGGTGAAAGAGACTTGCAAAAGCTTGTAAGCATCCATTTTTTGAGCAGAGATCTTGGGCATTACTTGCTGAATGAGAGACCTGGTATGTTGTTCTTTATTTTCAACACTGAAGCCATTGGGGTTCTTGTAGCTCATGATCTCAACCAAGGGGAATTTGTTTTACAGGTATTTACTGGTTTTTTATTTTTTATTTTTTTTCATTTCAGTTTAAATATTTAAATTTGCTAATAATCTATTATTATCTTTTAGACACCATTCTATCCACCCCAGCAAAGTATCGAAGATTTCAATCCCAAGGTATTTTCCCATTCATTATAGATGCAAGTGTTGTATGAAATTTTTTCTTTTGCATCCTCTTTGTGTGGTGAAGAATGTTCCAAATAAGCTATTCATATCTCTGGGTGCAACACATGTGGCAAAGCATGCTGGGGATTTGCAAGGCACGGTGGAAATGGTGCTAATTATGATATATCTACTCAAGTTTTGGAATAATTTGTTTGATGAATTTATCATTTTGTAGATATGTGAGAAGCTAATATTCAAATTGGTTGGTCGAGAACTAGGAGACCTAGATGTAATTGATGTGAAACCATGGGTGATGCATGCTGAAGTTGCAGAGAAGTTTCTGTGTTGCAACAACCGAATAATACTTGCTGGTGATGCTGCTCATCGATTCCCTCCTGCTGGTGGATTTGGTTAGTAGTTTTCTTCGTTGTTCAGATTGTGAAAATCATGTTGTTTGTGAGGCATAATGTTTTTGACCTTGTAGCTTTCAAATATACTTGACGTATATATGTCATTTAACTATATATACAGGAATGAATACTGGGATTCAGGATTCACATAATCTTGCCTGGAAAATAGCTTCTGTAGTAAAACGCATTGCACCATCTTCAATATTAAAAACTTATGAAAGGGAACGTAGGCCGGTAATGGTTTTATCTTCTACACTTTAAAAATGTTATATGCTTCTTTTTTCCTAAAATCAGAGGTATTATGGACATATGATGATACATTATTGTCAGATTGCCATTTTCAACACTGCACTTAGCATTCAAAACTTTAAAGCAGCCATGGCAGTTCCTGCTGCACTTGGTCTCGATCCAACAGTTGCAAACTCAGGTAACCAATGAAACTTAGTGCTTTTGATCTTATTTTTATGTCTTAATAATCTACGAGCAAAGCTTTCACATGGCGAGTTATCATGGTTTTCTTGTTTTCCAGTGACAACTAACTCCTAGGGCTAGCTTCCTTTCTTGATTTGCAGTACACAAAGTTATTAATGATGGGGTTGGTGCCATTTTACCATCTGGACTACAGAGGGCAATTTTGGATGGAATCTTCTCAATTGGCCGTGCACAGCTCTCTGGAACATTTTTGAATGAAAACAATCCACTTGGTTCTTCAAGGCTTGCTAAGCTAAGACGGATATTCAAAGAGGGAAAGAGCCTTCAACTCCAGTTTCCTGCAGAGGATCTTGGCTTTAGGTATCTCATTATTCACTACAGCTGTTTTGCAAATTCTTGGAATTGACTTCAATTTGATAGTCTCAGACTTTTTTGTCAAACTAGAGTCTATCTTATTCTAGCCCACTGATATAGGTACCTTGACGGAGCACTTGTTCCTGACTCTGATAGTGAACTAGCTACTCCAGAAGCACCTACTGGTCGTCGGAGGGATTATATTCCAAATGCAGATCCAGGTTCGAGGCTACCTCACATGTACGTTAGGATAATGTCAAATTGTTCAAGTCAGGTACGCTGTAAATTCTTCTTTCCTCTTAAAATCTTAGCTTACAGTGTCTTTAGGGGTGAAAACATTTGAGATGATGGTGCACAGGTTTCCCTTCCTCCTTATATGATGCAACTTAATTTATGGCATGATTTGTAGGAAACTGTTTCAACACTAGATCTTGTATCCGGAGATAAAGTGGAGTATCTCCTCATCATAGCGCCTGCTGAGTCATCCTATGACCTTGCTCGAGCAGCACTCAAAGTGACTGAAGAATTCAAAGTTCCCATCAGGGTTTGTGTGATGTGGTCAGCTGATACTAGGGAAGGAGTTGAAGAACTAGCAAATGATGTATCAATGGCACCTTGGGAGAATTATATGCATGTAATGGAAGTTAAGAAGTCACCCACTTCATCTTCTTGGTGGGAAATCTGTAACATGACCAAAGGAGGAGCTATCTTGGTTAGGCCTGACGAGCACATTGCTTGGCGTGTCAAAACAAGAGTTTTTGGGGATCCTATCGAGGAAATGGAGAGAGTATTTACTGTTGTTTTGGGTGGCAAAGTCAAGGGATAGATAGGAATTCTTCTTTATTATAGGCGTAAATAACTTGGTACAGTGGGTCAAGGATTGAATATAATCACGCTCAGGACTATATTTATTTTTTTATTGAGAATGAATATATCTTTGTCAATCTTTATCAAGATTGGATAATTAATTCAAAAGACAATGCAATTTGTATCTGTAAACATTTTATTATTATTATTTATTTTGCAATATTCTTTTGTTATCTTAATCCTGCTATTTGGATTGGAAATGGTGGCAGAGCACTTCATATGTGGTTAACTGAGAGCATTTGAAACGACCAACTAAGAATTCGTTTGGCTATCTTTACATGACCTAGCAAGACAAATCCTATAGTCACTAGCTTTTTGTTTTTAAGTTTTTTGAAAAGTAGAATTATAAAAGGAAAATATAAATCAAAATATAACAAGTTCTGAAGTTCTCTATTGATTCCGTCTTCTGGAGAAAGAAAATGAGTTGCTCTGGCAGCATTCTTCCTATGTTGAGAATCTCGTGCATCAGTGGCAAAACTTACAAGCATTTTTCCCCATATGATTTTCTGGGATTACATAGGCTTCTGGATCTTGATGGTCTAAACAAACTCTTTCAATCAATTGAATTATAACGTTCCAGTGCCACTCTTTACGCAAGAAATAGCGGGCAGTTTAATGCAAGAATATGCTAACTGGGATTATAGACAAGTTTTTTTTTTTTGGTTTTTCCTATTCAAATATGGAAAAAAAGAAAAGAATAGAAAAAGAACCCATGTATGTTAAACGTTCTTCATGAGTACTTATGTCCGGAGGCATCAGTTGAGATTTAACCCACAGACGTGCTGCTGCTAGTGGTATTATCGAGGGATTATCCATATCAAGTTTGACTAATCATAATGATAATCAAATGGCCAATGGTTGCCGTGACAGTTCCAAGCAACCCACCAGCAATTACCTGCAATTAAAATGAAGTATTACAAATTCCCTCAAAGATAAAAGTAAAATACAATAAAGATACTAATGGAAAATTATGCGTTCAAAAATATAATCATATCGTCAAAATCAATGAGTTTGTTCTTTTTCATTGAATTATATATCACATTTGACATTATCAGGAGTCCAATTGTAGGAAAACTGTTTCTTTTGACATTTCACACCTAGGAACCTAATAGCAGATACTCTATGTGCATGGAAAGAGAGTAACAACTTTCATTTTGAAGGGAAAATATATTAACTCATTTCGCCATTGTCAATTCCTTGAAGACTACATGGCAAATATATTTATAATTCTTGAAGCCAAACATTGTTAAGATGAACTTTATTCAATCAACCAATGCTTCTCGTTATATCATTTTTACAGGCTTTCTATACTAAATTACTAATAGGTTCATCATGTGGATAACATTAATTATAGGACAAAATCTTCTTACAAAAGTTATGACACAATTTAAAGCAATGAAGCAAACCTGGGGAGGGGTGTGTCCTAGAAGTTCTCGTAGTGGTCTGCTCTCAGCTAGAGGATGCTCAGCAGGAAGTTCATAGACAATTTGATTCAAAACCTGAAGAACATGAATGTCTAGTATTAAAAAAATGACACATTCAATACAAAAATGTTCATGAACATCAAACATATAAAAACTTATTGACAACAAAAGGTATACAGCAAACAATTTCTCGAACCAAATCTTGACAGGGACATTAAAAAGTAGCCAGAATATATGGGTAGTGGATAAAAATGAACCAGGGTCAGCAAAAGCATCATACCTCTGCTTGGCGTCCAGCATGTAGTCTTACACCAGTGGCATCATACATCACCTGCCAACAAATTCTATACATCAGAGATCTTCACACATAATGGGCAATCTTCATAAACAAAAAAACTACGTACATAAATCTTTTGAAAAAGTATTTTATTGCTCTTATTATCAACCTATTGCATTTAGATAGTAAGCAGTATTGCATTTTATCATAATATAATCATTTCCCAAGATTTTTAACGGCCTAAACAAACTATGAATGAGGTCCTCAGAAATTAAGAAATAAAATTTAAACTGAACAGGAATACTTCGGATTCTGATCACAACAAATTGAAATTGAATAAAGGAATGAGTCTTACAACACATGCTAATGTCAATGCAACTGCAAAAACTGATCCTCCAAATCCTTCTTGGAAGCCAATGGCTGCAGCAAGTGCAGTAACGGTTGAAGAATGAGATGAAGGCATTCCACCAGACCCAACGAGTTTCTTGAAATCCCATCGTCTCTCCTTATACCTGCAAATCTATGAAACCTTAAGAATCTTAGGAAATAAATAAATATATATGTATATATATATATTTATTGTTTAAATGGACCATCTCACAAATGCAAAATCCAAATATAGATTCTTTATTTGAAGATTTAAGTTACCCTTTATGTCTATATCCATTTGTGGTTAATGGGTTATTAATACATCAACCAAAAGGAACTCGGTCGTTTAGGTTTCAAGAATTATGTTTTTAATTGGGTTTTACCTATTGTTTACTTAGCTCGCATTCGAAAGTCAGAATTGACGAATTTATACATATTCAAATAAAGATCTAGGGAATCCAACAAAAACCTAAGCTTGATTTACCAAACATAAAAAAAAAAAAAAAAAAAAAACCAATATATTGGCAAACCGATCAATTCAATTCTCAAGAAGCAAAGAAAGAATGCATATTGCAAAACAATCATAAAATAAGATTTTGAAAACAAAATTACGAAACCTAGATTCTCAAGGAGAAATGCAGCTAAAAATGGCTTACTGTTAGATCCGAATTTAAGGCATTTTATGAAACCAAAAAAATTGAAAAAAAGAGAGGAAGTGTGTGTGAGAGAGAAAGAGAGTTACCAGTAAGTAAAGAACTTGGTAGATTGGGCAATCGCGAACGCAACGAGAGCACAGATGAGAGGGTAATTCGCAAGAATTGAAGACGAAGAAGTAGAAGAAGAAGCTGCAGCAGCAGCTGCTGCCGCCGCCGCCGCAGCGTTTTGGATCGATGTCGTCGTCGTCGTCATATCTTCCATTCTCTTCTTGAATTCTTCAAAACACTACGCCTAACACGACAGAAAACAAAAACAAAAACGAATTACATCGTCGTTTCTCGTCAAACAAACAGAAGAAATAGAGAAAATGCCGAAACCGACCTGAGAAAAATAGCAGAGAGAGTATCAAAACGAGCGTTTTGGCTTTGGCGGAGAAGAAAGTGGAGAGAGGAAGAAGAAGAAGAAGAAGACGAAGGAAGGAAGAGAGGGACCGTTTCGTAGATATTGAAGAGAAGGAGGGCATTTGGTGAAGACGTAGCTGTTTGGTTGCTTCTTCTATGTTCTTATGTAACTAACGGTCTTTGCTTTGCTCTTTTCTCTCTCTGACTCTCTCTCTCTAACTGAATCAACATTTTATATAAAATTGAATATGCCCTCCCTTTTTCAAGACCCACTACTAGAATATACCAGTACCGCCTTCCTTCTTCTCTTTGGGATTTTAATCTCTCATTCTTCACTATTTGACGTTAATGCCCTTTTGCCAACTACATACCACAGCAAAATATATTCCAATAATTTGGTCCCTCACTGATTTTATTTTTCCCAATTGGTTTTTGTTCTTTTCATTACATTGTTTTTTCAACCAAGAAAAAAAGTGATTAAAATGACTTCGTTGCTTTCCACTTATCATTTAAGACTTGGTGATTTGTTTGTCGAGTTTGAAAAGCCATACTAATTATATAGTTTAATCATGTTTATCCATTTATTTTGGAACTACTTTCTGGATTAAATTTTTTTTTTTGGGTACTACAAAACCATATTTCAACAAGTGACCAAATTCATTTGCTAAATTATGTATAAAATAATATATTAATATTTAATTAATTTATTCTTTAAATTTACTTTTCCATTTAAAAGTTTAGATGTTGATTTTAAAATTATACATTAACTAATAATATTTTAATTTTAATGCATATCATTTAATAAATAAATTCTATTAATATCTTAGTATTTATAGCATTACTTTATTATTTTTTAAAAGTCCAATTACTTGTTGGATAATTGTATTATAAACGCTTCTTTTTGGTCTTAATCACATAAAATTGTTCATTAAGAACAGTGTGTGTTCAAAACTAGAGGTCAAACATAATAAATTGAGAAGAATTTTTAACTTCGCTTTCTTATATTTGAATAGGAGCTTCCAACAAGAAATCATTCACTATTTAATTGTACTATAATTTCCTTTCCTAATTTTAATTTTCGTACTATCAATTTATCAAAATTGCTTATCAAATAAAGCTGAAGGACATATCACATTGTCAAAACAGAAAAATATAATTATTTTGAACATTCCAATTTTGTCATCATTATATTGGCATTATTACAGAATCTATTGAGATATAATAGACCTAGTGCTCTCAGCCAATGACATAAGCACTGAGCACTTAAATACAATCTAGTCTATCAAATATCAATTCCATCTCTTCTTTACAGGATACAATCATACAGATACAGCACTCTCAAATGTAGTTAGTGACTGCACAGAAACCACAAAAGCTTCAAATGTCAAGCTGGAGATTTTTCTCACTGTTTCTGCAAATTTAAGGCTTTTTCTTCCCTGTTAAAAAGCAATGGCAGATGCAGCAGATATGTGCTACTGGATCAGGAAACTACAAAAACTTGAGTTTATAAAACATAAATATTTACTTCACTGACTGGCTGCCAGTCTCGAGAACCACTTTTGAAGTAGAGACTGAAATTGGGTAGCAGCATGATCATGCATAGTACTTCTTTACCTATTTTGTTGTTGTTTATAGTCTGATTGAATATTAAATACAGCAGAGTATAATAGTCCAATCCTTTTTATGTTAATCTTCATTTTTGGCAATAAAATCTAAAATTTTAATGTCCAGAAATTTAGGTTTTATCCTTCGGCTGGAAACAATCTATTATCAATGAGTAGGCTAGAGGCTAGTAAAGCATAACTGAAACCCAAACAGGGAAAAAAAAAAAAAAGAGAGAAGAGAGAGAGGGCCAGCACACCTGAATTCTATTTTCCTTGTTTTCGTAATCCACAGATAATATTATTTGCTGGTAAACTTTGCTACTCAATGCTCCTAGGTTTCTTGTTTATCTGATCCAAAAGGGAGCATCTAAATTTCATTTCTCAGGGGAAAAATATATGAGTATTATCAAGTAGTCAATAGATGACAATTCCAATCATTTATCACCTTTAATGACCCTTTTGCTATAGCATGCCTGATTCTAAACAGCTAGATCCTATCCTTCCTGACAAAATTAATTAGCTCTGCTTTTGCTGCTTCCATTACGACCTGGAAATCTATTTGTGTATACCTTCCCCTGCAATGCAAAATTAGAATATTAGCTTAGTGAAGCATTTGATCCAGCATGCATGCCATAAATTGAAAACCAAGTAATATCCAAGTTAAAAATGAAAAAACATAATTTTGATTGTCATACCAGAAGTGGGTTTTAGACCAAACAGTAGAAGGATAAGCTGGGCTTGCAATGCCATGCATTATCCTAGCAACAGCTCTGGGAGTGAATTTAGCCTGTGAGTTACCCTGCAAAAAGACCTTGAAAACGAACAAAGGGCCAGTTAAAATCTAAGCATGAGGTGTCTTACTTAAGAATCCAAGTACAGTTCTGTAGATTCTTACTTTTATATCTGCTCGCAAGAATGGACTGCATGTAAATATAATAATAATAATGCTATTAGTATGTGTCAACAAAGAATCTCCATGTTGAGAGAAGAACAAAGGAAAATTTTCTTGTCACATACTGGGTCACTAGTCTAGCATAACTAAGCTTCAGAGCTGAGTGTTAATTAACTACTACAATAGTCACAGGTAAGAACAGAACCAACCTGCTTTGACCCATCTTAGAAGTGACATCACAGTTATCTTCGTCGCTAAAATAATCCAAAATTTTTCTTTGCAAACATGATGTGTGCTGGACACCACTGCAACCATTCACCTTCTTACACTCATTAACAGCAAATACAGCAGCATTAAACATTGCATCCAACTTCCGTACCTAATTCCAAGCAGAGCATTAATAATTTGAACATGCTCGCACAGGCACAAACACACAGCATATAAACCTGCAAGAAGCCACTCAACTAGTTTTGACAGAAGAGCAAATCTGTTTACATGTATATATATGAATATGCCGACTGTGGCAACAGTCTGAAGTCTGAAATAGTTTACCTAAGCGACATACTAAACTGATTACCTAATTCCTAAAGGATCTCTGCCTCAAGCATCTACAAAAAATAAAAAGATTAAAAAAATAGCACTCTATGTGTATATTGCCTTATAGTATAACACTGCAAGAGGTACTTCATTCCACACCTTCCAAATGAGAAACAGATTTAATCAATGAACATAAACAATGAAGTACCTTGCAACTTTCAATATCTGTTAACCATTTTGTAAGATGTGCTGATAGAGAACATAAATCTGCAGGGATTTCAACAATCGTATAGCAATAGGCTTGGTCCTTCAGCTCATATGTTACTTCTCCCTTCAACTAAAATAATAACACAAAGGACAAGAAAGATAGCTTTATAAACATTATTTTGTAAATGCAGACGAAGAAAAAGATGATACTTCAAATTTTTCCACCAACATGAGAAAATAAAATATAATGCAACTTTGAGGGTAGCTCGTTAACAGCCATATGCAAATAAAACAATATAAAAGAAATAAAAACTGAAACAGTTCTGTATTAGTATTCAAGATACAGAAGCAGAATGATGTCAGAGTAAATTTAATCAAGCAAAAGAAAATAAAAATAAAAGTTAACATATCACACTTCTAGCCCTCCAACTAAAGTGATGTTAAGAACAAGATGAACAAGAATATCACTACTACCACCTTTAAAAACTATTAACTAGTTTTTTCAACTCTCTTTCGTCTTAACATCAAAAGTTAAAAATGTCCTGAATATGAGTTGATTTCAGCATCCAAACCTTTAGACTCAATAACTGATTTGATAGGTCCATAGTTGTAACTCCAATGCTATTTGCCACAGTCGGTATGTCAAACACATATTGCCCTTGCTTAATTTCACATCTGGAAATCAATAGGCATAATTTGATGAATCAAGAAGTTTTTTCTGGCATAATGTACTAAATTGCTGTGAATTTAAAACTACTAATAATACTCACTTATTTAGAATTGCTGCAATAACAACATCATGTTCTGCAAGCAAAGCTGGGGGAGTCTGCATGTGTACAAGTAGCACATTTACTAAACATCAAGAAATCATACATATAACCAAATTGTTAGGATAGATAAGAAAAACATCAACATATGAGACCGATCTTACAACTAATCTGAGAAAAGATGCACTCCAAGAAACTACCATCAGAAGATCAAATATTTTTCCTCAAATGGACAACCATTTTATATCATGTCCTATATGCATGTTTATAGTTCTGTTTGGTGCTGCGGAAGTTCCTGCAAGTACGCTACAGAATTTGCAGGTGAAAAGAAATGTATAAACGGATATACCACCTACCTTATGAAAACTCAAAGTACAAGTTACATTTATCTGTGGGAGCAGACGCAAATATTGCACTTCACCCAATTCCAAGTGTGTCAGAAGTGTGAGCATCACCTGCAAAAGGCAATAGTTTTTGATAGAGTGACTTATAGTATACAGACTATGATAGATGGAATTTGACGAGAAGGTGTTTCACTATTATTTACAGCTTTGTAGCCAAAAATGCATGTGCTACAATGCATTTCTGGGTGCACATGTGTTTCTGTTTATACAGAGTACTTTACAAGGAGATATGGTTGGAAAGTGAAGACCCACATTATTCATGACTAAAAAGCTTAGGGAATAGAACAACAGTAGTAGCAAGGGAGGACCTCTTCTTTCATATCAAAGTTGCGAGAAGCAGAATCTTTAAATAATGTACATATTTTCCCATGTGAAGTTTTGTCATTGGTGAAAACTTGACAAAGGAATTTGTTGATTGCATAGCTATCTACTCCATCACTGACAAAATAATAATGTAAATCAATTCACTTTTTATAAACCCAAATATAAAAAGGTAACATAAAAAATTCATATCACACTACCTGAACATAAGACTACGGAGCTTGAAATATATATCATTATCAAATAAAAGATGGCAATAGCACAACCTTCCATCCCGTCCAGCTCGTCCAATCTCCTATAGAACCATATCATTCTTTAGTTTAGAAAGCTCTAAGATGAGCAACATAATATCAAACAGCCAGTAGTTAAAAAGAAAATGTCAACCTGAACATACTCCTCCAAGCTCTCTGGCAAGCTGTAATGAACAACCTGAAATTTATGCTATTAGAAAAACAGTAACAAATTATACTATCCAGAAATGGTGCAATAAAGAATGCATGCATATGGACCACTTTTTAATTCGTGAGGTTTCAAAGAAGCTTGGAGCGCAGAACATATTTAACATTGGGCTACCCTGCTTATGCGTTAAAAGTTCATTATACTGTTGGTATGCTATCCTAATGGATTACTTCAACATGTAAGCTAGATATTGCCTTTTAAAGTAACATTTCATGAGAATATATCAAACAAACTACAGTGATATGAGTAGAGTCTGTCTTACAGCACCAACATCCTTCTTGTCAAGCCCCATGCCAAATGCCACAGTTGCAACAACCTTCCATCAAAGCATGAGTCAATGATCAACAAACTGGATGGTGTATTTACTAGATATGAAAAGACCAATATATAGGAAAATGAAACATTATTTTAATATCAACTTATAAGTATAGCATCGATACATTCTCACCACTCGAATCTTGTTAGCACAGAACAACTCCTGTGTCCGACTACGATCTTTTGCAGGGATACCACTATGGTAACTCTAAATAGCATGTCACAGTAATGCAGTCAGATTTACTTTACTGTAGCAAGAGTTTTACATGTTTTAAATCAATAAAAGAAAACTAACCTTCGCAGAAACATTGTTATCACATAGGTATCTGCTTATTATATCAGTTTCAAACTGCAAAGTTAAAATGAAATAATTAATTGCCACCCAAATAAATATTGAGAGATATATCCGTCTAATCTGACAAGTAATGATAAAAAGTATTACGTCAGGTGATAACAACTATACAGCAACTATTAGTTCAAAAATATTTTGTTCCCACGCTAGCATTATATTGCTACAGGAAAGAGGGAATATTTTAACTGAACTACATGCCTCAAAAGAATGACACGATAGATAATCGCCAAAGAATATCCAATTACAGTGTTAACAGTATCATTTTAACAAAACACTATAGAATACATAAAGTAACCTTAGTTATACCTGAAACTTGCAGTATACAATGATACTCTGGACTTCCACAAGTGGAGAAGACTTTATCAGCACAAGCAGATCTTTCATTCTGTTTATTCAAGATGTGCAATGGATCGAGGGGTAAAGTTAACCATTCAACAAAGCAACCAAAAATTGAGTAAAAAACAGACAAGCAAAAGGTACGTCAAGATGTGCAATGGATCGAGGGGTAAAGTTAACCATTCATCAAAGCAACCAAAAATTGAGTAAAAAACAGACAAGCAAAAGGTACGTAAACTTGCCTATTTTTACTTGATGATACCGACAATTGAAAATTGTTTCTTAATTGGTTTTTCTGAATAAGATTAGTCGAAGGAATCTCTAGAGCAGACATGACGGCATGCAATGTTGTGGTTGTGGCAGTAGCTGTCATTGCCAGAATGCAGTCAACATTGAGCTTCACTTTTAGCAACGATGCTCTAAGCCTCATGTATGATGGCCGAAAATTGTGAGACCTAAAGGTTCAAAGCCCGAATATGTTCAGACTATGAAATTGATGCACTACGAAAAAAGTTCAGCCAGCTCTGTTTAAAAGACAAGAGGCAGTTGTAATCACCACTCACCATTCCGATACACAGTGAGCTTCATCAACCACAACAAGCGATACAACTACAGTAGCAGAAAATATTGACAAAAATTCCGCATTCAAAAATCTTTCTGGTGAAACGAAAAGTACCTGAAATATCAATACAAAACGTTTCAAATGAAAAAAAAAAAAAAAAAAAANAAAAAAACCAACCAACCAACCTAGGCAGTAAAAGGTATCAGAGATCGCACAAAACCCATATCCAGAGAAAGAATCTTAACAGTGATAACTTAAACACATGACCATGATGAATTGGAAATAATGCGGCCAGTTAACGCAATTGTAAATTTTCATCCACAAAAGTTATTGTCATACTCACTTTTATGGTTCCTTCTTGAAGTAGCCTCAGTGTCTCAGAAACTTCTTCAGGTTTCTGAGAAATGAAACCAATCACATTATTACCACATGAACAAAGTTTTTTTATGCTTGACGATTGAAAGGCCAAAAAGTGAGAGAAAGAAAGCAAGAGCTACCTGACTGCTACAGAGAAGACCACCATGAATCATTGGAGGAAGCTGTTTAAGCTGATCAATCATTAATGCAACTAACGGACTAACAACCAAAGTTATTCCAGGTAAAACCATAGCAGGCAACTGATAGCATAGCGATTTTCCAGCACCTGTCGGCAAAACGAGCATCGAAGAATTCCCAGAAAGCACCATCTGGATTGCCTCCAATTGCCCTTCTCGGAACGAAGAATACCCATGAGTTAGCTTCAACAACTTGACCAAATTCTCATCCGAAGGCTCATTTCTTACTGCCAAAACTGTCTCTTCAACAAGTTCGCTGTTAATTTTCGCTCTTTTGGTCTCTTTGCTCTGATTCTGCTGTGGTATTGAATCGGTAGCCAAACCTTCTTCCTCACAAACACTCTCCGTCTCAGTTCCTCCACGTTCTGTTCTCAACTTTTTCGTTCTCTTATAATATTTTCTACCACCGGATAAATTCCTATTCCCTCTTCTATTCTTGTTCATAAATTTGCGTTTATTACGGTTCAAGTTCAGCCTAACAAAGTTCCCTTCGCCGCCGCAATTTCGCAGTTTTACCGGCGGCATTGGCACATTTGCACCGATCAAATTGGAATGCTTCTTTCCAGCTTTCGACCATTTCACAGATCTGAATGCAACCTCATCTTTGAGCTCGTCTGGTAACCAATCGTTCTCCAAACAATCCGACCCACCGATCTCGACCTCCTGCTGTGGAATTTGCGCCGGAGAAGGAGATGGGTCAGCTTCTACACGATCAAAATCGATATTTGCTCGTCGAATTTTCGAGAACGACGCGGACTTCGAGAAGTAACCGGCGGGAAGGGTCTCGAGCGTATCGGAGGCAGAAACCGCGCTGTTTTGAACGAACGGCCGGCGGCGGATTTGGAAAGGTAAAGGGGAGGGGGGAGAGGGAAATGGGTCGGGTCGGGTGGTCCTCGAATCGGATACATTAGCCTGGGGAGAGTGGGTTTTGGGTTTTGGAATGGAATTGGAGCGAGAGGATGGAGGTTTGTTCCCAATTCTGGATTTTCTGGATAAATGAGTTGACTGCGAATGAGACTGAGACTGAGACTTCTGCGGAGGCGGTGGTGGTGGCGATGAGGGTTTGAGGTCTCTTGGGGGAGTGGTGGAGATATGAGAACCGTCTGATTCTGAATCGGACTCCATCGATAGCCGCTTCGAGAAGATAGGACCACCGATATTTCCTTACACTGACTCCGTTTTATTTCTTTAAGGTTCACTTTCCCGCCATATGATTTTCGTTCTTTTTATTTTTTTATTTCATCTTCTAAATTTATTTTCCCCCCTTTTAATTTTCTTTCCAAATTAACTCCATTTTTAATAATGATTTGATCCATTTTTTCAAATTTTTAATGTAAATCCATCATGATTTGTACTTTATTTCATCTTTTCAAAAAATATAAACTAAAAAAAAAAATTATCTCTATTTACCACCTAATTTCATAAGTAGTAAAATGTACCAATTACTATCCACGTTTGACATTTTATGTCTTGAATATTGAATTTCACTATTTGTTTAAAAAGTATTATAAAAAAACTGTTATGTTTTTATAAATTAGTAATGTACTAAAATATTATGCAATTATATTTAAAAATAAAAACTAAATAACTTTGCATATGGTAATGATTCTAAAAAAATAAAGATTGATAAATAAATGAACAGGTATTAACAAAAAAGATTAATTTTTTTTGGGAATAGTACAAAATTTATAAAAAAAATACATATTTTGAACGTACTTTTTCAAAAATAATTATTATAATCATACAAAAACACATGCAATAAATAAAAAAAAATATTTTAGATTTTATAGATGCTTGACCACATTTTCTTATAGGTTATTGTGGGTTTTTTTAAATTAGATTTTATATAGTAAATAAATATTTTAATTTATAATTTTTGAAAAATTACATTAACATACATTTTTCAGTACTTTACTAATCTATCAAAAAAATTATTAAAAATAAAAAATAAAAACCTTTTTTTGATAATTTGTGCATCATTTCCCTTAAACAATTTAAAATTGCATTTTGATCCTTAATTTTTGCTCTATGTGCCACACTGCCACTCAATCTCATGTGCCAGATTTATTAAGAAGTTAACATAAAAAATACCAAGGGACTAAGAGTATCTCTAATAGCTTTTTTATTAGATTATATATAGTAGAATAAATAGAAATTATTTTGTTTATATGGAACATATCTATTTAATAAATAATATCTATTTAAAAATTATGTTTAATAGTTGTATTAAAAATAAACTAAAATTTATTTAAAAATTAATTAAAATTGATAAAAATAAATAAAATAATAAATTATACTGTCTAATATATTTTTTAGAATTAGACAGTCTTTTATATTTTTTTTTTTTTTTTTTTAAAGAACCGATATAAATGCTTTAAAGATATAACAAAAAGTGAACTTTTGAAATATATTGCTAAAAATAAAAAAATCCAGGGGTGAAGGTCTTTTTCTCTTGGCGGGACAGATCTTATCTTATGTCTATATTTTTTTAATCCGGACAGAACTTATAGGTTGTACATTCTTTTTTTTATCAAATATAACAAAGATATAAAAACATTCCCATGAAAAAATTTATATGCCGTAATATAATATTCGTCAATTTTTTTTCCCTTTTCAAGAATCTGGCGAAAATATAAATATAAATAATATTATGGTGACGTGTTATCTATTATAATAAATCAATTTTTTTTAAACGTTTTTATGTTTTCCATTCAAAAGTGTCTGCTTAAAGTTGAATAAAATGTCAAATAAACACAACTGGTGGAACTATGTTTTATGACTTGCATTGAAAATTGGAGTTGTAAAAGCTTGCAAATGTGGACTAGAAACACAACTGGTTGAACTATGTTTTATGTTGAAAATTTTGTAAAATCAATGGTTTTGGACTATAAACATAATTAAAAATGTGTCAAGTGTCAAAGCTGTCAAATGCCCAAAACTAAAGGAAAAACAAAGGTAAAATTAAATGTCAACGCTCTTTTTTTGTTGTTACGTATTTGTTTACTTTTATTTTATTTAGTTTTAGAATCAGAAATAGACAGAGCCTTCAAGGCTTCAACTACGAGGAGGAAGGGTTAGGAAATATAAATTAATTGGCAATTTTGTATTAATAAGATGAGAATATATGCTTCCAAATGATGGGTCTCCATCTCCCACCACCATTTTAAATGATGCTTAACATTAACCACACCTAATAAAACATTATTCGACTTATTTTTCTAAACTAGTTTTTTTTTTTTTTTTTACTAATTAAAAATCTCAGTGTCAATCCATTGTGACATTCCTTCATGTACATTTCAAATTAGGATATCATTGTTTTGTTATTTTACGAAGATTATAATATATTTTAAATTAAAATAGATGAAATATTTTTATTAGGTATGATCAAACTCAAAATCTGAAAGTATAATTTAAGTAATTTTATTGCTGGATCAATTCTTCAAATATTTATGTCATTATTGAGTCTGATTCTTTTTTGTTTATTTAATTAGTCTAGTTTTTATAATAGGCATGTTAACCAACTTGCACTATTTATATATATATATATATATGTCCATTTAATTTTCATAAAGTTTAATATTTTTCCATCCAATTTATTTATTTGTATTCAAAACTTGAAGCTCCATACGAGTGAATTATTTTTTTTATAAAATTTATAATTTTATTTTCCTAATAATTTATGAAACATGTACGGGGGTAGTTATGGAGCAAGCATAATGCTAAATAGGGCAAAATAGTTGGGTACTATAGCATATTATATTTACATATAATATAAAGGGTGGAGATTTTGTTTGAAAAAGGCTAATATTGGATATATAGGGGGGGAAAAGGATGAGATATGATTACAATGAAGGCTTCTAAGCTATCTCAAGCACCTACCAATTAATTTACCAAAAAAAAAGCACCTACCAATTAAAAGGACATAATTCTGCATCTTTGTTTTTCTATTTTTTCTATTAGTGTTCAGTGTTAATGATAACCCAGTTGCTATGTTGACTTTTTTTTTTTCCCTTTTCATGTCCCACATATTTTGTTTTCTTGCATTGCGATTCGTACATATAGCTTGTTCATATCCTCAATCCATCTAAAAAGAGTTCCACTTTCATGTACTTTATTTTTTCTTATCTTTTTATTATTTTATGGTTTTTACTCCTCGAGTTCACCAACTCACCTTTCACCTCACCTCGTTTATTTTATTACTTTTTAAACGAGTTAATATTTTTGCATTTAAAGGTTTATAAGTGATCATGGAAAATATTTTTAACGTGGAGATTCAAATTAAGAATATTGATTGATAAATATGTGGTTTTGTTACTAGACGGTCTCCTTATATACAGTAAATCTTATAGTATAGTTATTTTTTGTCCACTTCTTTTAGTTCACAAACTTATATTTTATCCTAACAGCATAAAAAAAAAAAAAAAAATTATATTTTACCCACTTAGATATCTAATAATATGACATTGTTTTAATAGATTTTATATTATATCGTTGTAAAACATTTTTAATTTATTAATTTAAAATTATTAAATAATTTTGTTATATTCGGTATTATTTTATTAAATTTAATTTAAAATATTATTAATTTATTAAACATAAATAAAACTGCTACATTATTAAATGCAACCAAAATTTAATAAATTTGATATTTATAGTATTATTTTTTTCATCTCATCTTCATTTATTTTATTACTTTTATAAATGAGTTCATATTTTTTAATATATAGGTGTATATAGTAATCATGCAATGTATTATTTTTTTGGTTAATTATGTTTTTTTTTTTAATATCATAAATGCTGAGATTCAAATTTAGCATCCTTGTTTGATAGATTAGTAATTTTGTTGTTGGACTGTATCAACAAAAATAGTGATCGTGTAATATAAATTTAATTTATTTTATATTTTAAAGTATAAGTTTTTTTTATTTTATATTTTAAAGAACAATGATACTTTTAATTGCGTTACGATGAGAATGTTTTTAATGTTCATGATCATTTTTGTTACAGCAGACTGCATAAAATAGCTTTAAAATGTATTGGACTAAAATAAACTAGTTTTAATATACTGGTCCAGAGTTCAGTTATTTATTTCAGGATCGGCTTCAAATAAATTTTTCTGGTAATTGCTTAATTTCAATAGCTTTCACTTATAGTTATTGCATTCGTGTATATATATATATATATTTTGCACCACTACACAAATTAAATGAAGTACCACATTAAAATTGACACATTGATTGGATAGTGAATACAAGAATTTACTAAATTAATGCTCTTGTTAAAATAATATACTTTTTCCCCCCTCTAAATTCAGATATGAGATATGATATCAAATAATTCCATATAGATGTTGTAAAATTTTAATTAAATTTAAATAAAATGACAAGGGGAAAGTAAATTGGGAAAAAAATAAAATTAGCGAGGTTAAAATAGTAGATTGAATTTAGAAAGTACAAATTCATCGAACAAAAATAAAAATGTAGAAAGTACAAACAAAGAGAGTTGGCTAATAAATGTTAAAAGTGGCATTATTGTAAAAATCAAGGGAAAACAAAAAGTGTAATTAAAATAATAAAAAAAAGGGACAAAAATATGGCAGACAGAGGAGGAAAAAATAAACTGAGAAAAATTAAAATAAAAATAAAAAGAAAAAGAAAACGAAGCTTGCTGCGAAGGAAAGAAGCAAATCCAGAAGGACAGCAAAATCCAGTTAAAGCTTCTCACAATTTTGCATAAACACTCTCTCTCTAAAAAGGAGCTTGACATTTTATCGGAGGAGAGAGAAAGAAGAAAATGCTGGAAAATTTAGGGCTCTTTGTCACCGATCCATCTCTCTGGTAGTTCATCGATCCGCACACCCAGACAAAGCAATTAATGCTTTAGATCCGACAGTCTGATACTTCATTCGCCGCGTTGTAATTGGCATTTGAGACAGTTTGGCTTATCGTCAAGTTTGGGATCTAACTGGCCGCTCAGCTTGCTATCTAAACTGAGTTAGAAGCCAATTTTGACTTGGTAAGTTGATCACCCGCGACTACTTTTTACTAAAATGGTGAATTTCGCTTCGTAATTTGAACTTCTAATGGAGGTTTCAATATGTCAGCGGGACTTCAATTTGCGTCTGAATTAGGGTTTGTTAAAGTGCTACTTTCACATTTCTTTTTTTTGATATGTTTAGCAGCGGGAATCTAGGGTTTAAGATTTTTTTTACATATTGAGGAATTTAATTTGTTTGGTGTTTAATTATTATTATTATTTTTAAAAATTATTAGATTGGGTGTGGACGGCGGCTTTTGCATTTCGAGTGGTGCGGTTGCTTCAGTTACTTTGCTAATTTCTGCAATTTTGTATTCATTTACAAAGGTTTGGTGTTGGGTGACTTGGACGTACCAGCTTTGGTTCTTATGGGTATTGGGTCGCTCGCAATGGAAATTAATTAATTAACTTCATGAAATTCTCGAAGACAGAAGAATTAAATTTATTTTATTTATTTATTTAACTTGTGGGTGAAAGTGATTGGGACTTAAAATTATTCATTGGATATACATGTCACATGATGCGTTATTCTGTCGAGTATTCGTGTTATTCCATTGAGGTGGGGATTTTGAGACTGTAGTATTGGTGGCTGAGATGCCTCCTTCACCGGCATTGAGGTGCTCTCCGGGAAGAGAGCCGAGAACCAGCAATCATAGGCGAGGCCACAGCTTTGAAGGTGGACTACTCTTCAGAGAGAAAGATGACGATCTTGCTCTGTTCAACGAAATGCAGACTCGAGAAAGAGAGGATTTCTTGCTCCAGTCCTCAGATGATCTTGAAGACACATTTTGTAACATCCTATGCTGAGCTCCTGCTGTTTTTGATTTGTGCATGGTTTGAAGATTTTTGAATTTCATTTTGCGTTTCATATGGCTTACAGGGTTATGTTATGTTTTTATTTTTGAAATCACAGCTACAAAATTGAGGCACTTTTCAGATTTTAAGCTTGGAATTTCTGTTCCTGTACGTGGCGAGAGTGGTGACCTTCTCAATGCAGATGGGGAGAAAAATGACTATGATTGGTAGACTAATCCTTTCTGTACTGATTTTCTGATTTTACAACTCAAAGATATAATAATATGCAGTTAGGAATTCGCCAGTTGTCCATGTGTCATGAATTCAAAAAGTTTCCTAGGTTGTAATAGACGTTTCTTGCTTCCAAGCCGCAAATTCCACTATTATGAAACTGCTTGAGAATTTGGAAATGGTAATCTAATGAGCAACTAAGGACAAGGTTTTGGGGTTCTATCTACATATAAACCATGCAACATATCTACATAATTATAGTATCTTGTCATAAAACTGAAAATTCTACTGTCTGCAATTTGTCAATTTCTTAACAGAGCCCAAAGTGGTTATTTTCTTTTTCTAAGGAATATATTTGATTGATCTCTTTCAGGATGCTTAAGTTAGTGTCCGTGTATTTTTTTTTTTTTTTTTCTTATGATTGCTTATTATCTCATTTGGTATTGATATCTGCTGTTATTGATTTTAAAGGTTATTAACGCCTCCTGACACTCCGCTTTTTCCTTCATTGGACGATGAAGCACCATCAGTTAGCACTGCCCGAAGGGGCAGACCTCGTAGTCAACCCATTTCTATATCTAGATCATCCACAGTAGGTGTTTTAGATTACTTTTATGGAATATAATTATGTTGAAAACATTCTTTGAAAGGTTTCCTACAAAGTTTATATTTAACGCTTATTCTCATTTTCTTTTACATTATGGTTGTCTTTTGCAGATGGAGAAGAGCTACCGAAGCAGTAGAGGTAGTGCAAGTCCAAATCGTTTAAGCCCATCTCCTCGTTCTGCAAATAGTACGCTCCAGTCAAGAGGAAGACCATCATCAGCTCGTAATTCCAGTCCAACTCCAAGTCTACGGCATGCTAGTCCATCACCAAGACCATCTACTCCTCCAAGTAAACCTTCGACACCTGCTCCAAGGTCTTCTACCCCCACTCCTCGGAGAACGAGCATTGGATCCAGTACCTCTGTGGCCTCTCCTGGGATAAGGGGAACTTCCCCTATAAAGACAAGTCGTGGTAACTCTGCTTCACCAAAAATAAGAGCATGGCAAACCAATATTCCAGGATTCTCCTCTGATGCACCTCCCAACCTGCGTACTTCTCTTGCTGATCGACCGGCTACATATGTAAGAGGTTCCTCGCCAGCATCCAGAAATGGAAGGGATTCTTCCTCCAAGGTCAGGAGGCAATCAATATCTCCAACTGCTTCTAGAAGTGTCAGCTCATCTCTTAGTCATGATCGAGATCGTTTTAGCACTCACAGCAAAGGTTCTATAGCGTCTTCTGGCGAGGATGATGCAGACTCACTACAATCCATGCCTGTTGGCAGTTTAGATCGATCAACTTCAAGGAGAGTTGCTGCTTCTTTTTCAAATAACAGAGCCCCGGCAATTTCCAAAAAATCAACTAGAATAATGTCTCCCTCGTCTGCTCCAAAAAGATCATTTGATTCTGCCCTTCGACAAATGGTATTTATCATTTAGTTCATTTAATTATGTTCCCTCTATCACTTCCTCTTTTCTATCAGTTTAATTATTCAGTCTCAAAATTTCTGATTCCTTTTACTATAAGCTATTGGACTGCTTTATGGTTTAATTGCACAATCAAGAAGGAATGATAGTTTTTTGTTACTTATAATAATTATTGATTTTGGTTGTCTTCTATGCAAGATTTGGAATACATGCTTTCACGATGAACTCCATGACATTGTACGATGCATTTGCATTTAGACTTGCTTACTACTACTTCAGTTCATATAAGTTTGTTATCCAAGTTCATCAATGTTGGGTTCATGGGAGTTGTTTTATTATGTTGATGCTATGATTCGAGTTATATATGGATATGGGCTTGTTTTCAGATTAGGCAAGGGTACGAAGGTGTGGGTTTGAAACTTGGTGGTTGAGGACAACTCACTGAGTCTTGTAGACTTAAAATGCTGCATCATATGATTTAAGTATATGTGTTGTCGATGGTTTTATTTTATGAGTTACAATGTTATTTTTCTTAACTAGTAAACTTTATTATATCGTCCATGGCTGCGCATATTGATAGAAACCAATTCGAAAGTGCTTATGCAATTTATGGAATACTGAGCTTGTAGGTCATTTTAAAATGTGTTTTGACTCATTATGATGTTTCCATGCTTAGCTTGTGATTCAATCTCATGGGCTTTATGGTTTACAATGTCTGTACAGGATCATCGAAAAAGTCCTCAGAATATGTTTAGGCCGCTATTATCTAGTGTCCCCAGCACCACATTTTATGTTGGAAAAGGAAGTTCTGCCCATCGTGCCCTGATTTCTAGAAACTCATCAGTGACAACTAGCAGCAATGCAAGTTCTGATCAAGGTACAAGTGTTGCACATGATACCGAAGGAAGTGATCACAACCAGGATGATATGGCTAGTGAATGTGAGAAAGTACCATACTCTGATATTCATGAGGAGGTATTTGCTTTTGATAAGATTGATGTAATAAATGAAGCTGCTGCCCATGAAATTAATGATGAAACACTCAACATTCGTCATGGTAACTTTGATATAGACCCTAAGATTGAATGTAGTCCTACTGACCTTGGTGATTCCGTTCTCCATGGTATTGTTATGGAAGTCAGTCCAACTTCTGAAGCTTCTCATGTTAGGGATGAGTTCCCTGAAGTTGATAGTCTTGAAGACATGGCAGTTTGTTCTAGATGTGGTTGCAAGTATCATCACTGTAATTTAGAGGAAAGGGACATTAAACTTTGTCCAGCATGTAGTAGAAAGGATAAACTTTTGTGTGTCACCGCTTTGGAGACAGCTACAGTCGCTGACACCTCCCCTGTGCTGTCTATGAACATTTTAGAAGAAAAGGCTCTTGATGATTTGACGTATGTTATGGCCGTTCCTGAATTCCCACAGGATATTGATGCAGGTGAACCAAAGAGTTCCCAAGATGAAGAGAATGTTGAGGAACACAAAACTTCTAAAAGTGAGCAAAGCCATAATCACTTACAAGAAAATTCTCTTGCAAGTTCAATGGTGGAAGGAGGTAATGACAGGCATGACAGCCAACCAGAGATGGGTCAACTAGCTCTTCGTCACGGTCTTCCTGAGCCTGACACTGGGGATCAGAGATTGCATCACTTTAATGGGAAGGATGACATTTCAGAAGGTGCGGGCATTTCCTTACTACTCAGGAGGACAAGCAGTATCAAGGGGCCTGTTGTTCAAGGAAGGACTTTTACAGCCACTTCCATTCCTTATGATGATCTGTCATACACTCGAGATAGTGCAAAAAGTAAGAGAAGCTCCATTGGCCATGGCAGTTTCTCTGCATCATCCTCTTTTGACTTCAGTTCAGCCAGATCAACAGAGAGCCGGGTGCAACGGCAGTTAAGTGGCAGGAAATCAGACATGGAGAACCACAGATATGACATGAACACAAAATCCCAGAGCACTGGTTCATCTTTTTCTGGAATTTCAAACCTTGCTTCACATGCAATGGGTCTTTCAACAAGTACACAAGAAGATAATTTTCAGGTTTCAGTTGGCAAGATGGAGGATGATGTTGCACAGGAGACACCCATAACATCTCAAGAAAATTTGCTAGCTTTAGAATGTACAGAAGCAGATGTTACTAATACATCTTTTACTAGGAAAGCTGATGTTGAGGAAGATGATTATGAACATAGAGGCAGCAGTAGAACAGGTGATGCATCTACTGCTGAATTGGGTCATGCAATTGGTATTCAGTTAGATGACTACTCAGTAGCACCAGTTCCAAATTATGAGGACTCTGCTTCAAATGAAAATAACCTAGACCTGCCAGACCATGCAAACAGTGGCACAGATATTGAAGCATCCACTAGAACCCCTGAGTCTTCTTTGAAGGAGGAACATAACACTCTAAATGTTAGGGTTGACAGAGTTGACATAGAAGAGATTGCTACTCACAGCTCATTGATTACAGTATCAGAAATAGAAACTGAACATTGTCCTCCAAGTAACCCTGGTTCACCAAGTGATAATGTCTCCCTTGCATCAAAAAGCTCGATGGAGGAATTTCTGGAGCATTCAGTTTGTACCCTTTCTGAGAGGGATATGATAGCTTCTGTTCCGGAGTCCAACACCACTGATTATTCACATGGCATCCTAGGTACAGTCTCTTATAGGATTTTTATTATGCTGTTTTAATTTTAATTTATTTTTCTCTTGAAGCTTATAAGATTCCTCCATCCTCAGGTATTTCAATTTTTTTGAATAATATGTTCATCAGCTAAACTTTGTTTTGAGATGGAATTAGGAATTCATGACTGACAAACACTGTACATTTATTAGATCAAGAATCAACAGTGATGGTAGACTGTCAAAGCGGAAGTAAGGCGAAGAGCCTAACACTTGAAGAGGCAACAGATACAATACTTTTTTGCAGCTCCATTGTCCATGATCTTGCCTTTCAGGCTGCAACCATAGCAATGGAAAAGGAAAGCTCAGTCACACTGGAAGATTCCCGGCCAACAATTACAATACTGGGAAAATCCAATAATTCTGAAAAGAAGGATCCACGCAGTAGAACAATTGGCAAACGCTCAACCAAATCCCAAAAGGCCAGGCAACGGCGGGTGGAGACTGATGCAAAACCAAATTCTGAGAATGATGAGAATGCTACTACTGAACCTTTAAAACGCATATTGGATCCTCCTCACAAAATTGATACTATGAAGCCTCCAAAGCTGGAATCAAAGTGCAACTGCACAATAATGTGAAATGCATCTCTGCTGCTCAATGATGCTGAGTGCTTGTATTTTTAATGGTTTTATGTTTGAGGGGCTGTTTGGATAGTTCCCAATTGTTACAGTTGGTTCCAATTTATTTGTAAGAAGAAATGCCACGCTTGTGTTGGTGACGTAATTGTAAAGTTTTTCCTTGTCACTAGGCTCATATTATTAGTTGCAAAAAGGCATTTGGAGGTTTGTGTTTGCTCTCCGGTTGCCACATTCTTGTTAGTGATTCCAATTTGGTTCAATTCCCCACTCATTCGTAATTGTTATGATTGTGAAGAATTCACATTTTCTTGTTCATATATGTTTTATGGGGGTAATAATCATTTTGAGTGTTATATTATACTGGCCTTGAAATTGAATCTTCCAAATTTAAACAAAATACATAAGGAAACAAGACAAATGATGGTTTGCCCTTGGTCTTTTTATTGGCTCGTGTTTCTTGGATTAAGTGAACAAATGTTTTATTTTGTTTTTTTTATTTTTTATTTTTTTAAAAAGAAGCATTTTTATTGGTAAAAGTATTATTATTTAGAAAAACACTTATTAGTGCCTTTAGGAGAAACACTTTTATTCAAACCTTCTCATGCCTACTGTGGGCTACGCCAACTCAAACCAAACAAAAACTCAATATCGATAATTTTGAATAATATGATTAAGCTAAATACTAACACACGATTGGCTGTGTAAAATTACTACGATGCACACTCCCTCACCAAAACTCTTACCACATTTCCACATTTTCTAACCCAAAAAGAAACAACTCAAAGTGCCGCCGTCTACCTCTCTATTAGACTACCACCCCTTTGCTCGCTCCGTCCCGCCGACTATCTCTCCGGCATCATCTCCACCGTTGAATCTCTACTGCTTCTATCAAAGTGAAAGGTACTGTTCCGGCGGCAGCTTCTCTCAGCTGTAGATGACCAGGTAAAATTGATTGGAAAAAAAGAAGTCCCTTTTCTTGGATTCTTTAGACTTGTATGGCTCTTTCAACTTCCAGAAGACTCTTTCGCTCTTTTGGCTCGTTATCTTCCTTTTCCCGCTGCTCTAATAATTCCCCAACTCTAACCTGCCCATTGTTTGATGCTTCATACGGTAAAGATTTCTAATTATTATTATTATTTTTTTTTGCGCTTCTAATTTTTTGTTTATTTCTTAAATATATATTTCCATGACCATTTTCCAGGGGATAGCTTAAGGTCTGCAGAGCCTTGGGCCATTTTCAAGGTACCTTAACAAAACTCATAATATTATTTGGGCATTTTTTGTTTCTTTATTTTTTTTGCTCTGGGTTACAGATATTTTTGTTATTAAATTGTTTTTCAATATAGGGTGGGTCATGTTTCTATGCTCAAAGAAAGCTTTCAACTTCTATCCTAACTCCTGGATCAAGTGAAGGCGCATTTCCTCCTGAGTTATTGTCCACGAAGCCTTTGGTGGCATCAGAAAGAGATATAGGTATTATATATATTATGATAGTTGAAACATTTTTTTGCATGCTTGAGTCCCAGTTACTTGTACTGCTTAGCTTTAATTTGTTCCAATGGATTCTGCAACGCAATCACCTGTTGGCCCAAATAGAAATCAATGTATGGTTTAGCTTCAATAAAAATAGATTCTTCAATTATTAGATATATTGAGTTGGAATTTAATGTACGTTTATTTAATTTTTTTAACTTTTATTTTCTCAGATTTTATATATTTCAATAAATGAATCGATTATATGTTGGATTTCCATGTTTAGATTATTAAATCACCCTTCGTATATGTTTATTAAATTGATTCATCCTTGATTTAGGACTTTATCAGGACCTGGTCATTCCAGTGACAAACTTTCATAATGAAGACAAAGGCTTCATGGTGTTGGCTGGTGATGTATTTGATGTACCTATTAGGAAGGACATTATACATCGCGTAGTACTATGGCAGCTAGCAAAACGACAACAGGTACTGCATAACCATTATATTGATGCCTGAAGCATGTAGTGACAGATATTGCTGGTCTTAGTACCACATTATATATATATATATTTGTATGCATATTTATAAATAAATATATATATATATATACATATATATTGTTGCATCTATATACTGAGCCATTTATTGGGTGCATGCCATCTTCATTTGAACTTTTAAACCATTTTAAACTGTCATGTTTTCTTTCTTTTGTGGTTTTATTTTCTGAAAGGGAGGGTGAGGGAGTTCTATTCAGATTTTGCATGTCTCCTTCCTATTGATGGGCTCGCTGCTTGTTCATACTTTTCTTTTGCGCATGTTATATCTTGCATTGAGTTTATGTCCATCTAATAACTATTGAATTTGCAACTGTACGTAACATTTGCAATTAATAGGTAAAGTGTTGTGGTTTATTTTGTTCCTTAGTGTATCTAATACAGCTTATGTTAATTGAGATGTTTACAGGGTACACATTCAACTAAAACTATTAGTGAGGTTAGTGGAACTGGACGAAAACCATGGAGGCAGAAGGGTACTGGTCGTGCAAGGCATGGAACTTTACGTGGCCCGCAGGTATTTAATTATCTTGTGGTTTATTTTATTTTTAATGTCACAATCTCAAGAAGATGCTATTGGATGGACGATAATGGACTCCAATGGATAACAGTTTAGGGGAGGTTGTATAATGCATGGTCCTAAGCCGCGAAGTCATGCTTTTAAGTTGAATAAGAAGGTTCGACGACTAGGGCTGAAGATTGCTCTGACAGCTCGTGCAGCCGAGGGAAAGGCCAGTTTTTCCTCTCTCTCTCTCTCTCACACACACACACACACACATATACATACAAACATAAGAGTTTTAGTTTGGAAAATACCAGTTTTCCTCTCTCTCTCTCTCTCTCAAATACACACACACACACAAAAGAGTTTCAGTTTCTGGAAAACACTGATTTTGAATTGTGGATTATGAAATGTTCTTGTTGTAAGCTAAATATAAGCTAGGTTTTGGGACATAGTAGTGAGGAGACATGATGCTTGCTTGTTTTGTTTTCTGTTTGTTTAATTCACTTGTAACTTCTGGGTGTCTATGCTTGTATTGTTCCTTAGTAATATGTTCTTTATAATCAGGGAGTGGTATTCTGAAGATAGATGTGGGTTTGTGGTCAGTGTGGAGCTTTATTGCTCTAGGGGTCCTTCTAAGAAGTGAGAAACATAAGTCCACAGCCTATAGTTAGATATTTTAGTGTGGTTTAATTGTGATATGAGAAGTAAGAAATTGATTTATATGTGGCATAAAAAAGCTAACTAGTGAAATTGTACATAATTACAGCTTCTGGTTTATGAGGACTTAGAGGTACCCACACACAAGACCAAGAATGTTGTGAACCACATCAAGGAAATGGAGGACACCAAGAAACTTCTGCTGGTTGATGGTGGTCCCATAAATGAAAAGCTGAGGCTGGCGACACAAAATTTACATTATGCAAATATACTGCCCTCAATTGTAAGTTGCCCTTCTGATCCCTTAAGTGTAGGCCGGACTTGCAATATCTCTCCTGTTCGAACATTTTGCAAGAATGTTTTGCTTTCAATTCTTGTTTGCAATAGATTAGGGATAGAAAATTCCTTGTGATAATATTTTGTTTAAATTCCAATGAAATTCTTTCTTGACTTTAACAAATGAAAGCAGCTTTCAATGAATTACTTAAAAAAGTTATGTTAGTTTTGGTCCCCAAACTGTTGTTTTTGTCATTAACTTGACTCTCTCTACCCGAAAGTATTGATGAAGCGATTGTTTCTATTGTTAAATAGCTGCATTTACCCTTCTAATAACATTTATTTTCTTTTCAACTTGAAATCATTTCCACTTGCAATATCTTTATTGGGTTTACATATTCCAACATGTTTACCATAAGTTTTCTGGCATCCATGATTTTGAAGTTCTCCAATCGTCTACCATGGGAGGCTTTGTTTTTATACCTGTTTTTACATGTCTTGCAGGGTTTGAATGTATACAGCATTCTGCTGCATGATACACTGGTGATGTCCCGTGATGCGGTGAACAGAATCGTTGAGCGTATGCACACTCCAATCAACCGTTAATGTCACATTTTCTTCTCTAATTTTCCAGTAAAAAGAAGAAAATGAAATTAGCCATGCATTTGCAACACATTATTTTATTTTTCTTTCCTGACTTTGTACCTTGAACTAGGGAATTTTGGAGATAAATTTTCGATGAGTTTCACATGAATGTGGCCTTCTTTCTTGTTGATGGCTTTCTCCTATTAAGCGTATTTATACAGTAATAGCATATGTATTGTCCATCCAACGGAAGGAAGTATTTGAATAATATTTTAGCTATTTTTCATTAGTTTATGTATCCTTTTTTTTTTAACATGCTTAAATCTTTCATATTGATGCAAACTTCTTGAACCTTGTAGTTCTTTTTGGTAAATAATAATTAAAATTAACTATGATTTTGAGTTATAATCTTTTATTTATGGTTTTAAGAGTGAGTAAGTGGTTTAAGTACAAAAACGACGTCGTATAGTTACAAGTCATATGAGTCCAGAAGTTGAGCAAACAAACAGAAAATTAAAATCTGGAAGAAAGTAGGTGAAGAGTTGGAGGGGGCGGTTGAGGTGGGCAAAATCAAACCTCCTATTCCCAACATTTTTTTCCCATTTTGACCCTCAATGGCTGCATGGTAATTAACAAGATACACGTACCTATGCGTCAATTCACTCCACCCAAAAAGCTCCTAACTGGCACATGAAATTCACAACGAAACAACACTTGGTTTCCATCGGCAATCTTCGGAGTTTCCAAAGCCCCCGCAACGCATAAAATCAACCAGAAAACGTTTTCTTTGTTCTCTAATTTCTGTTTTCTAAAAGCAAGAAAACAAAAAGCAAAAAAGAAGTGTTTTTGCTTTCATTTCTGGCTGCATTTCTCGCTTCGCGATTCTCTACTCCTTCGCATTTCTTTGTTCGGAGACTTCTCTCCGGAGCTTCCATGGCTTCCATTGCCGGATCCAACGCCGTCTCTTTCAAATCCTCCGGGATTTCCGTGAGTTTCCGAGGTTCCACCGACAGGAGGATCGGTAATTTCCGCCAATGGTGTCCCGTTCGCGGTGGAGATGGGTCGTCTCAGCTCCGTTCCTGCATTAGCCTCCATTGCAGATCGAAGAGCTCTCTTGCCTCTTCTGGTAATTCATTTTATTCATTTCTTGTTTTTTCTGCTTTTGTTTATGTTGTGGCTTTTGATTTTGCAAATTTCGTGCTCAAGTTTTGAATTTGAATGTGAACAAAATTTGGTACTCAATTTTAAAAGGCAAATTAAAGGTTCGGGTTTTAGTTGAAATTGAAGTTTATCCGCATTATCTTTGGCAAAATTTAACACACTCTGTGTAATTTAGGGTTATTAGTGTGAGTAGCTGAAGATCTCATTGATGTTCATGGTACATGCAGTAAGAGCTGAGGTTGCGATTCTGGAACAAGCAAGCTCTGGAACAGCCCAACATGTGGAGGCTCCGGTGGTGATTGTGACTGGAGCTTCTAGAGGAATTGGTAGGGCTACTGCGCTGGCATTGGGCAAAGCAGGCTGTAAGGTTGGTCGAATTCCTCTGCTTTTCCCCGTTCAGCATTCTTATAGTTTTAGGAATTTAGACCCCTTTTTGTTATTAATTTGGACATCATATATTATATATATATATATATATATTTTTTTTTTTTTCCCCTCTATGGATACTGATCACAATTGCATTCAATTTACGCAAATGCCCTGTTATTTTCCCGTCGATGATTCTTGTGTTATTGATCTGCTACTACAGGTCCTGGTTAATTATGCGAGGTCGTCGAAGGAGGCCGAGGAAGTTTCCAAAGAGGTAAAGGATTTTACATATGCTGGTCCTCCTTCCAATACGTGCGCTCATTTCTCTGTCGAAAACTTATAGTGATCATTATTAATTTAAGGTTCAGAACTAGCTCCTTATTTTTGGAATGGGTGACTGTTGGCTGCTTAATCATGTTAGTCTTTTGAGCTGAAGTCTTATTTTACTTGAGGGTTTTCTTTGCCTTCATTTCTCAGATAAAACCCAACTTGTCAAATTATGGATTAAGCATCTATTCGATTTTGGAAAGTAGATATTTGACTTTTTTCCTATATCACTATCTGCAATCACTGATGAAATGGTCTCTAATCCTATCTACGTGCTTTAACATTTTCTTCCTCATTTTATCAAACTGAACGGGTCATTAAATTTGATATTAGTACATATTCATTTTATTTTACTTAGTTGTTTGGTTGTATGTTGTTAAACTATCCATTGTAGCTTCTCTATGCTAAAAAGCGTTTCTGAACCAAAGATAAGTTATCTGATTAAATTTTACAGATTGAGGCATTTGGTGGACAAGCCCTCACTTTTGGTGGAGATGTATCGAAAGAAGCTGATGTTGAATCAATGATCAAAACTGTGAGCAAATGTTCCCATCATAACTGAGATAGTTTGACATCATGTGTTAGTTGTCACGTACTTCATGAATTTCTTCTGCAGGCAGTTGAAGCTTGGGGAACTGTTGATGTTTTGATAAATAATGCAGGTTATTGAAAGCTTTACCTCTTGTTTTGTTAAATTTACTTTTAATTGCACATCCTAACTTATTTCCATGGTTTCAGGAATCACTAGAGATGGTTTGTTAATGAGGATGAAGAAATCCCAGTGGCAGGATGTTATTGATTTAAACCTTACAGGTGTCTTTCTCTGTACACAGGTGTGTATTTTTAGAGCTTGTCTCTTCTCTATTTTGCAAGCTTGAATTCTATTTGGAACTGAGATTAGCTTACTCTTCACAGGCAGCAGCTAAGATTATGATGAAGAAGAAAAAGGTAAAGGAAGCTCTCTCTTTCTTTCTTTTTTTCTTTCAATTTTTCAACTTTTAAATTTTTTATCTTTTATTTTCAATTAGCATCAAAACTATGTCCATTCAGTTAGGTTGTTTAGTACATATGATGGTATTACTAGCTTCTATTTGCATGTTAGTGTCTCTTCGCCAATTCTTTGCATATTGTCCTCTACTTTCCTTTGTTTTGTTACATGCGATTTCAATTCATTTTTCAGCTGATTTCTTACATTGAAAAAGTGACAATTCTGCAGGGAAGGATAATCAATATAGCATCAGTTGTTGGTCTTGTTGGCAACGTTGGGCAAGCCAATTATAGTGCTGCAAAAGCAGGAGTAATTGGCTTCACAAAGTCTGTTGCAAAGGAGTATTCAAGCAGAAACATCAATGTGAGCTTTCCAATATTTAAATTTCTAACAAGCAATCAGACATGTAGCACTTAAAAAGTTTCTCCTAGTGCTAGTTTATGGAAAAGAATTGTAAAAATTAATTTTTCTCTCAGGTTAATGCTATTGCCCCTGGGTTCATTGCCTCTGACATGACTGCTAAGCTCGGGGAAGATACTGAGAAGAAAATTTTAGAAACCATCCCTTTAGGTGAGGCAGAAGCTTTATGTGGATGTATCTTAAAAAATCATAATAATTTATTCATAACTTAGCTGGATTCTTTTTCGTTTTAAAATAGTACAACGAGTGCAAGAGATTTTGAGAAGATTGTTTTATAAAATTTATAGTAATTGTATTAAACTTTGGCTATAAAAATTCAGGAAGGTATGGTCAACCAGAAGAGGTTGCTGGACTGGTGGAATTCTTGGCTCTGAATCCTGCGGCTAGTTACATAACTGGACAGGTTTTCATAATCCTCTTAATACCATTGTCTTAATTTCTAGCACTTATTAGCATTCAAAGTTGGTCTCATAGGTTACCTAGTCTGTTATTTATGTGATCATGACCACATAACCTGTTCCAACTTTCCATCTCAGACCAAACTCTCCTTTCTTGCAGGTATTAACCATTGATGGAGGGATGGTGATGTAGGCTGGGCCGCCATTCTGCATGACTGATTAAGCTTTTGCAAAGAGCCTCTACACGTTATAAACACAGAATTGTGGGAATGGAATAGCAAATTTCAATTGGGGTATGACGAATTATGGTGAAGCTCATTTTAGGACCCTTTTTTATTGGCTTAAAAGGTAGTTGAATAATATAACAAATACAATTTTGCATTTGTTAGCAAAATTAAATAAGAGTGGTGTAAAATTTTCCTCTTTTTGTGTGCTTAATTATCATGGAAATGTAGTTTTAAGTCGATTTTAGAATTGATACTGAAATTTTATATCTCGTGAATTTACAGAGAAAAAGAAAGCCTGAAAAACCTGGGTTGTAACTTTTTCAGCATTCATCCTAATATTTGACCTACCTCTAGGCTCTAGCCAGTCTAGATTTTTTTTTTGGGGTTAATTTCAACTTTTGTAGTTTGTTTAAATTAAATTGAGCTTTCAGAGTTTTTACAATAGATGTGTAACTCCTGCTAGAATATATAATTATTATTATATTTCTGTTTTGAATTTATTTTTTAATAATAATTAGATAAAAATATAATAGTAATTATTTTATTTAAAAAAATATTTTAAAATAAAAATACAATAATAATTTTACATGAATGTATGATTAAAAATTGAAACTATAGGTAGGTACAACTACTAAGGACTCCCAAGTTCAATTTCCCCTTTAAGTCCTCGGATAATAATTACTGTGTAATTTCCCTAAACATAGTGCAATTGGGAAACAATAAGCTTGTGCGCTACCTAACGTTCTACATAATGTGACAATTTTTTATTTTTTATTTTTGGTAGTCCCGAACCATAAAATTTTTGGTCCCCAACAGTTGCCGTTTTGCAATTTATTTTTTGTTCTATTTTTCAATAAATACAAGCGATAGCTTTTCTACTCTAATTTCGGAAAGTTATTTTTTTTTCTTTATCTTTTGTTTTTCTTATTTTTATTTTTATTTTTCCGTTTGAGAATTTGTTGCCCTGATCCTGGAAACTTTAGCTTTTTTTTTTTTTTTTTAATTTTTAATTTTATTTTTTGGGTGAATAATTGAAGCTTTAGCTATAGGTAGTAAGCAAACGATCATTCAATTAAAGTTACGTTACGTAAAACATGATCGGTCCCTTGCAAGCATAAAATTATAACATCCACTACCCAAAAGAAAAAAAGATCCGAATATCCTCTTTAAATCCTGAGGCATATATTCTGGCTCATCTTAAATTCTCTCTCTCTTTCTATTTTTATTTTATTATAATGCTTATCTTAAATTCTCAAGCCAGTCCCGCAAAGTTCTAATCTCCTAAAACCTTTCTAATTACCTTTTAACAGGAAAGCTAAACTCCTACTACTTCTAGTATTAATCACAGTTCATGTCAGACACAATTACATCATGATTTTATGATTGACGGCAAGTGATTCAAAATATTTAATACCTCGTGGTCTGGGGTTTCTTTTGTCCTTTTTTTTTTTTATCTCTCCTCTTTATGTCTATCTTAATAATTAGCGCGTCAATTTTTTATCTAGCTCAAGGAGAAATTTGGTCATCAAATCCCTTCATTCGCTACCCATCATCCATGTTGTGATTTCTCCATCTTTCACTGATATCGCTCATAAGCATCAAAAGCTGTGATCCTTCAATTCCATACCTTCTCTCTCTTAGCCTCAGTTCCCATGCTTGGTCCCAAAGTTTAGCAAAATCTAAACCTTGGTTCTTCTTTCTGTTTCTCTTGGTACTGCCTTTGGTTTAGTTTCTAATGGAGACCCAAATTCTTTTCAGCCCAAGCTTACCCTCATTCTTGTTTCTGTTTTCCTTGCTTTATCTTTTTGCATATTTTGTGGTTTTCAAAAACTGGGGTCCGAAACATCAAGCAGAAGCTTCAAGCTGCTTAATCTCTCTAGCTCATGGAACTCCAGCTGTTTTATTAGCCATCTATGGACTAATTCATACCCAAAAACCACCTACTTTTTCTTCTCCAAATACCACATTCCAAAACACTGTGCTTGAATACAGCATGGCCTACTTCTTATCAGACCTCTTCCACTACTTGGTTTTCTTCCCTAATGATATCCTCTTTATATTACACCATTTAGCAACCCTCTATGTATTTGTGACTTGTCGTTATGTGGTTTGCCATGGTGCTTTTGCTCTCCTCGTGCTTCTTGTGCTTGCCGAGGTTACCAGCTGCTGTCAGAATGTCTGGAGTCTTTCTTCTTTCCGAAAGGCTGATGACCCTTTGGCTGCAAAATTACATGAATTTTTGACTCCTCGTTTTTATGCTTTTTATAGTGTTTTCAGAGGAATTCTTGGACCTGCTTTTGTTTTTAAAATGGGGGTTTTCTATACGAGTGGAGCAGCCGATACTCTGATTCCGAGGTGGGCATGGATTTCTTGGATGGTTGTGATTGGAACTGCTATATTAGTTAGTATAGTGTGGGTCGTGAATCACTGGGTTGATTGGAAAAGAGAAAGAAGTTACAAGGCGCAGAAGAAGGTGAGGTAGGAAAATAGGAATAGGAATTTTTCTTGTTTTTTCAGTCTCTTATTGTTTGTTTAACTTTTTCTATGATAATTATGTAAAAATATCAACTTTATTGAGATGCGTCGTTAATCTATATACTTTACTGCTAGCATTTATGATATTTGCGGCTATAAAAGGTAGCCAAAAAAACGTGAGTTGGGGGTTGCAATAATGTTTTACAAAATACACAACCATAACGTTATTAAATCTCACATGAACTGAAAGTTTAAACAAATGGGGAAAAAAAAAATCAATTTCTGCCAGCATGTAATTGATCAATCTAACACTAATTAATGTTACATAGCTGGAGTGGCTTTTTGAACACTATCGCAACCATCGAGTCTACTGGTGGAGCCTTTGGACTCGGTGAGTAAACAAATCCAATAAAATTAAGTACCCCTCTCATTCTGAATTTTTGTGTTCTGATCCATCTCCAGGATCATCATATTTAGAGTTGGAGTTCGTTAGATAGATGACTTGGCATAGTTCAGACCGTTGATTTATATGCCTATGATCGAAGAATTAATTGTGTCAGAATTGCCATAGTAGTTAAGCTCTACAAACGTACCCCCTCCTTCTCCCTTGGTCAATCTTCCCGGATTCACACAAATGCACTTTACTTGCTCTTCTTCTTCCCCTTCACCTCTTCCACCAAGGGGAAGTACCTGTACCAAAGTACGAGAAACTAGTTCAATAGACTTTTCTTGGTTTAGTTTTTTCAGTTGGAGTATAAAAGATGGTTTAGATTTCTCATTTCGAGTTGGAGTATAAAACAACGTATGCTTTAAAAACTGGACAATCACTTGAGTATGAAAGATGTCCATCAGGACAACATATAGTTTGCTTTAAAAACTGGACACTTTGCATCACCATTTACCTTAACAAAGTGCTTCATGTCGGAAGGTAGGATGAGAATATCTGGAATCAAAGAGATCTCAAGAGCTTCTGGAGCAAGCGAAAAGTCCAATGGAATGCCTTCTGCTGGTGGATATAAAGGATAAAAGCTGTTCAAAAAGAATTGAAAGATGACAGTTAGCTCAATAGGTGACTCCGATCAGTCAAAAGTACTCCGACACATTGGACAGATTTCAAAAAGATTTATTAGTTAACATGCCTTCGTTGACCGAGTATATGCTTTGCAAGTTTGCCCATGCGATCAATGGGTGCTGCATCCTTTGGATTTCGTGATATCTCCTCCCCGCTTAGATGTTTGAGAATATCTACGGAGCAACAACCTATCTTGACCTGAAACACAAGGATGTTCATTACATGCTCAGGTTCCTTGCATAACTGTCTCATTAATAAAACTAATTCACGCAAAGAAGTGCAATATGAAACATAAAAAACAAGTTTGTCATCTCAATAAATGGAGCTAAAGGTTCCACCAATACATGGAACTTCATGATCTCTCTGCAAAACTGTGCACCAGTGTTTCTACATGTTTCACTTATGTAAAATAATTTTAATCGCTACCTGATTTGCTTCAAAAATCCCTGGATTTGTGAGACTGGTTATCTGAGAAACAAGAAAGAAAATTATTAGCAGGCATGAATGCAACTAATGAAAATAATTGAAGTGCCCTCTACAAGGAATTTAAACTCCTTAAACCCACTCCCGACCCAAAAAAAAAAAAAAACTCCTTAACCCCACAATATCATGTACCTGATGTTCAAGATCAGGTGAATGAATATCCAAAGCGGGCTGCACAACGAATAGACTTATAGTAAATCTTACAATTTTACATTGAGATACCATCTTAACTAAATTGAGCAGATATTGAAACTATAGTTATTTGATTCAGCAACTACATACCTGAGGGAAAACGAAATCATGGTTCGCATCTCGCATGGATGGCACAAGAATCACACGTGCATGAGAACCTATGTATTCTACATAATCTTGCAGCTGGAAAATATAAAGATAAAAGGATAAAGGGAAGGAAGGTAGACAGCTTTTCAATAGCACAATTTCACCACTTAAAATATACCCTTCTGAGAATTTCTTGGTGAAAAATATCATCAAAGCTCCTGTCAACAGTTCCTCTCTTAATCTCTGGATGTTCGGAATCAACAAATGGTCCAAGCTGAGAAAAATGTCCATTTGTTAACAATATGGAAACTCAACTAAATCCATGCACTAGAGTTTCTTTAAACAGAAGTTCATTTGAAAGAACAGTAGGTACTAACCAATATAAGCAACTGAGGCAGCTTTCTATTTGCATATGATAGCAACTCAACCAGAGGCTCAAACAATAAATTGTCCGTAGTGGTAAAAGGACCCGATGCTATGATCTATTTGTTTGTAAAAAAAAAAAATTGCATAAGTATCTTAATCTTAAGTTATAGCAATCCATACCTTTTAAATCCATTGAAAAATGCAATCTTTCTTTCTTTGTTTATTTTGTTTTATTTTATATCAGCCATGTGCTATTCACCAAGTAACATAGAATATACTATACCACTGATAGCTCTGTCTGCCGGCCAGATGAATCAGTTGACTGAATCTCTTCCCTCAAAGCTTGCTTCTTTGATGGATGCAAATTCACTTCAGAGCTCGATGATAGCGGAAGAGAATCTACAATTTTAGAAGCAACAAAGCAGTGCCCACTAGGATTGTTCCCTCCAATACCTACAATCTGCAGGAATTCATCCCTTCCAGGTTAACTTTCAGACTTGACATAGAATTTCAACATTTGAGTACATTTCACGTTTCCCACCTGGCCTGGGAAGATTGAATATTGGCTCAAATTTTGTAATTCTAGACGAACACGTTGGCCACCAGAATGCTCAACACTGTCAGAAATTAGCAAATAGGTAAACTGATATGCATGAGAAGCAAGGATTACTTGCAGCAATGTAGGAACTAGTACACTGACTTAGATATAGGCATAAAAAATAAAGTCAGTCAAGCCTCTTGGAAGGCTTTAGAGACTGACATTGTAGTCATAGACAACTGAACTCTTAAGGTATTAGCATGTTGTTTCACAAACCAGGTGAATATGTGCTCATCAATGCTCATGTTCTGTTTTTATCGATGCAGATAAATAGTAGAAGGAATAAATAGAAGATTTTACCTGCTTTGCAGCATGGTAGACTTCTCATTCAAATGGCCTTCTCCATCACAACATATCATGCCGACAGCAAATATGCTTTTCTGAAACAATAGATTTCTTCAAATGCTTAGAATTATAGCTGTGTTGAATGTGTAAACTCATGTGGCCAAATGAAACAAACATGCAAAATATTTGGCCATTGGGTAGCAAGCAGAGATCACAAGAAGTCTCAGGTAAAAGTCAGGAGATGAAAATACCAGAAAATCTACTTGCCAATTTTGAGATTACTAAAGACCAACCATGGAAGAGAGAGTGGAATAATTACCTGCGAAGAAACTGTAGGGTCCACTGGTTCTTCATACAGGCTGGATGAAACAAGTGTAGTTTTATGCTTTCTGATTCGGTTTTCCACTGCATTAAACTAAATTACCAAAAACTGGCATCAGTGCATTTTATATAAATGGCCAAACAATAATCATATGATGCTATAATAATTTTCACATACCCTATCTTCAATCCTGTCATACATGAACCTACAACCTGTTTCAGGTTTTGAACCATGGACTGTCAAAGAGCACCTTCTTCCAGGTCGAACCTTCCTGATAATGTCATCTTCATGATACTCATGATCAGGTTCCTCCCTTCCACTCTCTGTACTTAACACATTCTTAATGCTAGATTTCACCACAAACTTATTAGTTCGTTGCCCAAAGGGTGTAATAAGTTTTGATGGTTTTCCAGAAGAATGAATTTTTCCATTTGTTTGGGGTGTGGAATCAAATGGCTCTGAGTTTTGAGATATGTGTATTGGAGTGCCAAGAATACCTTCTTTTATATCTCCATCTTCATCATTTAAAATCCTACACAAGGTTTGTCATCAAATGTCCACGTTGTGAACAATAAAAAATCATTGTACCCCAGATGCAAAACTGACGATATTCAACAATAGGAATGTTTAAGCTCATTCACATCATCACAACCACAGAAGATTCCAACCAATATAGCATCCAATGTTATCAAGTACCATGTCTCCATAGTCACCAATATAATATGAACTACCAAGTTGAAACAGATAATTAGATGGTTTTCTTAGTGCATAGAATATTCCAGTTACATCAATTAATCTAATCATGCGAAACCATTCATAGCCAAGTTCCTACCTTCATACTCCAAATTATATAAAAATTTAAACATAAGTGCTACGTTCAAAATCCAAACTTACAAATTATTAACGCAATCCCATGTACATAATTATACTTGCAACTGACATATTAAAAATTACTGACATAACTCAAGAAAAATTTTACAAATGGAGCTTACATGTCCACATCATTAATTGAGTACATATGCAATCCTGTTTCCTCCTTAACAATGGCTTCTTTCTGCTCATTTTGTAGGTGAAGTAGAAACCCATCCATTTCCGCATTCTTTACTGTTGGTTCATCCAACCGCCTGTCACGTAAGCACATCACAAAATAGAAAAAAGAAAAGCTTGGAATTTCCCTTTGCTTTTTTGAAGTTTTATAAAAAGAAGGAAAGAAATTTACTTATCACACATTTATTATACTACGGCAACGCGCCCTTAAGCTGATCATCGTAAAAAAAGAAATCAGAATATAAGACAAATTATGAATTTGAAAATGAAATCTATAGCCCCAAAAAATAAAAAAAATTATGTTAGTACGAAAATACTGAATGCTCTTTTTTATTTATTGGAAAAATGGAAAGAGTAAAATTTAGAATATCCTCAGTTTTCTAAGTAAACAAGCAATGGATATGTATTATACGTATTAAAGAGAATAAGGGATAGAGCCTAAACCTGTTCAGATAGTAAACCTCCCAGCTCGAAACAATATCGCAGGGCTTTAGATTGTAATTTATGCAGAAAGTAAGACCTAGAAAAACGAGATTTTAGATTGCGGCATCAATATTCTCAGCCATAAAATTAAGGGACGAAATTCAGAACCAAACGAATAAATCTTACATTTCTTGAGAATTTCTTCTTCGTCTTCGAGAGAGAAGCTGGCCTCTTCGAATTTTGCTTTGATTTCCTCTTCCATGGTGATCTCTGCCTCTCTTCGTCTCTAGGGTTTCAGCAGCTTCCACTTTGGGGAGTTGCAGATAAATGGCGGGAAATTTGCGTTCTCACAGCGAGTATTAAAAGTGTATGTAATTTATTTAATTTTTTTCCTTTTCAGTTCAATTCTAACGCCCTTCTCATTGGATCGCCACCACAATCCTTCGGGTAAAACCGTATCCAAGGATTTGAATTTGAATATTTGATCTCAACTGGATCTGGCCCACTTACCCCAAATCTTTGATTCTGAATACATCACCAACTATTTTTATACATCAGACATCAATATGGAAAATTATTAAAAATTTTAACAGTGTTTGATTTCACTCCATTTGTTCTTCAACTCTTCCATTCAATTGTTACTTTCAACTTACTAAACACTTTAATGGAATTTTAAAAACTCGGCTAATAACAATCTAAATTCATTTTAAAATTGGATAAATTAAAAAATTCGTAGTTTTTTTTTTTAAAGATTTCCATTATATTAATTACGAATGAATCATATATAGAAAGTTTTGATGAGAGAACTATTATATATATATATATATAGGGGTCTAAGGAGCCCACCAGTCGGGGTTTATAGAGTCCCCGACTGGGGGCCTTTTGCAATTTTGGGTGAATAATGGGGCAGTCAAGGCAGATGGTCAACAATTTCGGCGTGGGAGCAAATTTGATGTTCGTTCGTCCTCCACGTGCAGACCATGTGAACTGGGATTTCAAAATTTTGACCCAATTTGACCTCAACAATTTTGACCCAAAATTCTTCCCCAATTCGACTCCCATCTGCTACCCAAAATTCTTCCCCAATTCGACTCCTATCTGCTCGAAGAAGCAGACTTCGACCCAGCACGCCGACGCAGCTGCATTCGAAGAGGCTCCCACGCCGAAGCTGCTCTTCCCCAGCACGCCGACGCCGAAGCAACTCCGTCCCCGACGAAAGGCAGCAGAGCTTCCTTCCCCAGCCGATAAGCTCCTCGCCCCCGAAGAAGCTCCTCCGTCCCCAACGAACATCCTCCCTCCCCAGCACAGCCTCGACAAAGCTCTTCCCTCCCCGACGAAGCTCCTCGCCCCCGAAGAAGCTCCTCCGTCCCCGACGAACCTCCTCCCTCCCCAGCACAGCCTCGCCGAGCCTCGCCTCCGAAGATCGGCGAATCTTCCTCCCCGATCCCGCACAGAGCCTCGACCCCGACAAAGCTCCTCCCTCCCCGTTCCACCTCGCCGCCCAACTGAAAAATAATAAGCCCTGTTTAGGTTTGGCATTTTTTTTTTCTTGTTTCAGAAACTCGTTTTACTTGTTTGCGTAAATGGTGATTTAATAACTATTAAATTATATTATTAATTCTGTCTTTATTTCATTCATGAAGAACCTGATGATGTAAATTAATATTTAGAGAATTTTTTTTTTCCAATTTGGTGTAAAAATTGTAAATTGTCCTTGGATGCTATAGCTGGCTTGCTGGGTTGCCTAAATTGTAAAAATTTAAATGAGTTTGCTGATGGTGACCTGTGAGATATGCTGCTGAATTTTAATTGAAAACCAAACCGTGTTGTAAGAATGTCTCAAACATCCGGGGACCTTAATTCTTCTGTAGGAATGCTGTAGGAATTTTAATTCAGATACTATCTTTTTTTGGTGAATATCCGAGGACAAAAATTCTTAATTCTTCACAACTTAATCATAAAAGACAGAGAGAATAAGTTGCAGTAGGTCTAGTTGCTGGAAAATTGATTTACATGTTTTGGCTCTGTAAATTCGAATTATAAGAGAACAATGAATTTATAAAAGCTGTTTGGCATAAATGTTTTGTTAGTTAGGCTGGTTTTCTTTTTGATCTGGGTTCATTTTGATATCGCTGTTTTTCATATATGCATAGTAATTTTTTGTTATCATTAAAACTGAAGCTTATTATTGCAACAGCATGTCAGATGATAGTGAATCACAGTGTTATACGCCACAAGTTGNTTTTCATTTTGATCTGGGTTCATTTTGATATTGCTGTTTTTCATATATGCATAGTAATTTTTTGTTATCATTAAAACTGAAGCTTATTATTGCAACAGCATGTTAGATGATTGTGAATCACAGTGTTATACGCCACAAGTTACATATGAGATAAAACCAAAGGTTAATCATGAATTTTCATCAGCAGAAGAGGCTTTTGATTTTTACAATGCATATGCAAGACAATGTGGATTTAGTGCAAGAGTGAATAACAGTAAAAGAAAAAAAGGTACAAATGAGCTAGTATGGAAATAATTTGTTTGCTTTAAGGAAGGGTAGACAAATGACCATTATGAGAAGAAGGAAAAATATACAGTTGAAAGATCAAATGAAAGGAATCGTGGAATTATTTGAGTTGGCTGCAAGGCTAAGATGACAGTGGTGAAGCGGCAAACTGGATCGAACTGGGTTGTTAGTCTTTTTGTGGAAGAACATAATCATTCTCTTGCTACCCCAAGTAAAGTTCATTTGTTAAGGTCACATCGGAATGTGTCGAGCGCAAAAAGAATTTTGAGCCAACAGTTAGGAGAAGCAAATATCCCAACTGCTAAACAAATGAAAGTGATGGAAATAGAATCTGGTGGTCCTCAAAATGTTGGATGTACTGAGAAAGATTTATTCAACTATGTAAATAGAGTGAGAGATGAACAAAAGGATATTGATGCAGAATTGTTAATAGAGTTTTTTTCTTCTGAGAGAGAAAAAAATCCAGCATTTTACTTTAGTTATGAACTTGATGATGAAAATCGGCTTGTCAGATGCTTTTGGGCAGATCCGTTTGCAAGGAGATCGTATCATTGTTTTGGTGATGTAGTTGTGTTTAACACAACTTATAACACTAACATATATGATATGATATTTGCCCCTCTAGCAGGAGTGAACAATCATGGTCAAACAATCATTTTTGGATGTGCTTTGTTGAGTGGTGAGAAAAGTGAATCTTTCGTTTGGCTATTCAATCAGCTTTTGGATGCTATGCCTAGGGGTGCACCTCAGGTTATTGTTACGGATCAAGATCCTGGAATGACTAAGGCCATTGCTCAAGTTTTTCCATCAACTTATCATCGATTCTGCATGTGGCACATTTTGATGAAATTTTCTGAAAAGTTAGATGCTGTGCTTTATAGGGACAACTATATATTGTTTAAAAATGTCATTTTCAACTCTGAGACTGCTGAAGAGTTTGAAGGATGTTGGGCAGAATTGATTCACGAAGTAGGCCTACAAAATAATCAATGGTTGCATGGACTGTATGAAATCCGTAGCAAGTGGATTCCTGCATACTTTAATCATATCTTCAGTGCAGGAATTATGAGCAGTCAGAGAGCAGAAAGTTCACATGCATTTTTCAAAAGGTATATCTCAAACAAAAACTCGTTGATGGACTTTATTATACGCTTTAATATAGTTATTAATCATCAAAGACATGATGAGTTAGTTGCAGATCATGTTGATGTGAATGAGACCCCAAAGTTGAAATCCATGTGTCCAATGGAGACACAAATGGTCAAAATTTACACCAAGAGAAATTTTTTATTGTTTCAAGATGAGATGTTTGAAAGTGCTGCGTATTTTTTAAGTAGTACATTTGAAAATGATGTATCTGAAGTCCATATGGTGCAAAAGGCAACTGGAAGTAGTTCATCAAAGAGTAGACATATTACGTATGATAAGTATACAGACTATTTGTCATGCAGTTGTAGGTTATTCGACTTCAAAGGAATCCCATGCAAACATATGTTGGCATTTTTTCGTGTCAAACAAATCATGTTTTTACCAATAAAATACATATTGCATCGGTGGACAAAAAGTGCAAAATTGTGTGACATGTGGGATATTGGTGATAGAGAAATGAATGATGAGGGTGATATGTCATTGTTGACGAGGCATCAAAGTTTATCTCGATCTGGTGTTACTTTAATTGATGATGGATCTCTCATTACTGAGGGTACTAAATTCCTTTTGAATGAATTTGAATTGTTACGTGTTAAAGTTAAGGATATTAATGGTACCACCATTGGAATGCCTGTATCAAGTAGTAGAAGAACAAAAGATGTTCAAAGTATTAACAATCCAATGCATGTGAGATCAAAAGGTTGTGGGAGAAGATTGAAATCTTCAAAAGAATTAACAATTTCAAAATCAAGACTGTGTCGGGGATGTGGACTTCGTGGGTAACAACATGACAAAAGAAATTGTCCTCGGTTACAAGAAAGGTACATTTATAATTATAGTTTTCGTTTCCATTTAAATTCAAATTTAAACATATGAGGAAGTTTATAAAAATTGATTCTGATTATGACAGTTTTATTCATGCATTTTTATGATTATAGGTCCACAATGTATGATCAAGACATCAATGAGCATGAATCAAGTGCAGATGACGAATTAGTTTCTCAAGCTGGTAAATTTTATACCTAAATTAATCTTTAATCGTATGGTTATTGATATTAGTTTTTATCATACCAACAATACATCATTGTTATTGATTTGTAGGATCAAATTTATATGGACGAACTAAAAGATTGTAGTTGAAAGATAGGTGAAATTTCATACTTATGTTTGTGGTTCACAATGCAATTTAATTTAAATTCAATTATTTTTTAATTTTTGCTTCAATATTCTTATGTATTTTGGAAGTAGGTCATGAACTTGGTGATTTAAGATGAGAAATTCGTGCATAGATGGATAACTGTAAGTGTATGTACTTGTGCATTTTGTGGATTTTGTTAAGTGTATTTTGTAAGTAATTTTCATACTTGTGTTGTTCATCTATAGCAATTTACTTTTTTTTTTTTCTTTTCCTTTGTGTGTGTTTTTCATACTTGTGTTGTTCATCTATAATAAAATATTGCAGGTTGTTGAGAGCTGGGGAAATGAACCGAAGACTAAGTGTTGCAATAGCCCTTATTGGTGATCCAAAATTGGTCATGTTGGATGAACATGTACTCATGTATTAGAACAGAAGATGTTCCTCTATAACTCATTTACTTGATGTATTCATTTTTATTTAAGTTATGATGTTTACATGTAAACAACTGGTATGGATCCAACTTCTTTAATAGGCATGGATGTTATTTTTAGTGAATATGACTTGTTCATATCATATCTACAATAGTACCTCTTTCTAAAATTTATAATTGTTTTATTTTATTTTTATTACTCATAAATAAAGGGATTTCATAAAGATATCAAGCTATTAATTAAAGATTTTATAAAAAATAAATACTATTAATTAAAGAAGCTTTTACTATCCATTACAATGCAAGTGTTAAAGTTTAAAATAAACTTTTGCTACATAATTTTCAAATAATAACAAATTGATATTATAGCTATAACAATTATACTTAGTAATTTCCAGTCATAGTCACATTTTTCTTGTCTCATCAAATGTTCTACAACGTACTGATGCTGCTGCATTAGGTCGTTGACTTTGAATGTCAATTCTTGCACATTATAATTTAGTCTACTCACTTCTTGAATCAGATATTCTGTTTTATCCATATTCCCATACAAACATTCCACAATAAACACCGTCCTGCAAAACACTTTTATAATCAATGAAAAAATAATTTATATAATAAACACCATCCTGCAAAACACAAAATATAATTTCGTAAATTTACCTTAGAATTATTGCATTTCCAAAATTTTCGATTTGGATTTTTTTGGCTACGAGAGATGTATAATTTCATGTTACTACCACATTGACATTTTAAGCGCCAAGAGCTTTCATGTGCACTGGATGTCGACATTGCTGCAAAGCAGAAGCATATGGCAATATAAACATCAAACAAATTATTATAGACAAAAAAGTGGTCTAATTTCAAAAAAATCCAAATGCACAGCAATGCCCAACCATGTCAGTGCCATTTAGAAATGAAAATGCTATGGTATTTTTATTCATGCATGTGAACTCATCGGTTAACAAACATAGCCAAATATTTATCACCAACATTAAAACAATAACAAGAAAAATTCCCCATTGATCTGCCTCATTGAATCCACAAAATTTGAATATCAAAATTAACATACAATCTACAACTAAAAACCCAGCACATGATTTCAAATACATAAATAAAAAATAAAAAACAAATAATAAAACTTCAAATTGTTCTCGACATTTGATGCAAATTTAAAGCAAGCACAGATCTAACAAGTCTGCAGAAAAATTCACAGGCAAAAATCACCGAGAAAATGGGAAACAAACATTGGAAATAAAGCAGTGTAAATACACAATTATGGGAAATTGTTCTCTTATAATTCGAATTTACAGAGCCAAAACATGTAAATCAATTTTCCAGCAACTAGACCTACTGCAACTTATTCTCTCTGTCTTTTATGATTAAGTTGTGAAGAATTAAGAATTTTTGTCCTCGGATATTCACCAAAAAAAGATAGTATCTGAATTAAAATTCCTACAGCATTCCTACAGAAGAATTAAGGTCCCCGGGTGTTTGAGACATTCCTACAACACGGTTTGGTTTTCAATTAAAATTCAGCAGCATATCTCATAGGTCACCATCAGCAAACTCATTTAAATTCTTACAATTTAGGCAACCCAGCAAGCCAGCAATAGCATCCAAGGACAATTTACAATTTTTACACCAAATTGGAAAAAAAAAATTCTCTGAATATTAATTTACATCGTCAGGTTCTTCATGAATGAAATAAAGACAGAATTAATAATATAGTTTAATAGTTATTAAATCACCATGTACGCAAACAAGTAAAACGAGTTTCTGAAACAAGAAAAAAAAATGCCAAACCTAAACAGGGCTTATTATTTTTCAGTTGGGCGGCGAGGTGGAACGGGGAGGGAGGAGCTTTGTCGGGATCGAGGCTCTATGCGGGATCGGGGAGGAAGATTCGTCGATCTTCGGGGGTGAGGCTCGGCGAGGCTGTGCTGGGGAGGGAGGAGGTTCGTCGGGGATGGAGGAGCTTCTTCAGGGGCGAGGAGCTTCGTCGGAGAGGGAGGAGCTTCATCGAGGCTATGCTGGGGAGGGAGGATGTTCGTCGGGGACGGAGGAGCTTCTTCGGGGGCGAGGAGCTTATCGGTTGGGGAAGGAAGCTCTGTTGCCTTTCGTCGGGGACGAAGTTGCTTCGGCGTCGGCGTGCTGGGGAGGAGCAGCTTCGGCGTGGGAGCCTCTTCGAATGCAGCTGCGTCGGCGTGCTGGGTCGGAGTCTGCTTCTTCGAGCAGATGGGAGTCGAATTGGGGAAGAATTTTGGGTCAAAATTGTTGAGGTCAAATTGGGTCAAAATTTTGAAATCCCGGTTCACGTGGTCTGCACGTGGAGGACGAACGAACATCAAATTTGCTCCCACGCCGAAATTGTTGACCATCTGCCTTGACTGCCCCATTATTCACCCAAAATTGCAAAAGACCCCCAGTCGGGGACACTATAAACCCCGACTGGTGGGCTCCTTAGACCCCCTGTATATATATATATATATATAGAAATGCTACAAACTCTAAGAGTCATAATTTGTAGTGTCCATGATAGTTTTTTTTTGGGTAAAACCATCTGCATTAAAGCACAAAAAAAACTCCAAGAAAGAGCTTACACAGCAGAGATTTCTAAAAGAAGCTCACTATTCAAAATAACATCAATATAAAAAGGGACATCAACAACATTTCCCTCATCAAAAAATAAATTTTGAAAACAAAATCTAGCAATCTTTGCCACAACATCAGCCCTATAGTTTGCATCTCTAGGAATCCATTCCAGTGACCAATTGAACCTTTCCAATCTATTACGAATTTCTACTATGTCATTCCGGTGCCATCAAAAAATAGGGTCTCCACTATCCATGACCATATCAACCACCCGTTTAGCATCACTCCTCCACTTCACTGTTGTCCAACCTTTGTCAACCACCAAGGTCGTGGCCCAGTTCACAGCTTTCATCTCTGCAGCTTCAGCTAACTTTATATCCAAGATTTTCGCAGCCATCAAAATCATCTCTCCTTTACAATTTCGGACAACCACTGCCAAAGCTGCCACACCCTTACACCAGGCAGCATCAATGTTAGCAGCAAGAACCCCCTCATGCGGGGGAATCCATTCCAATCTCTTCTCAATCCTTCTAATACAACCACCCTTCCTCTTTTGCAGACCCTTAAACTCCTCAACCCAATCTTCCAAAAGCTTCACCGTAAAGAATACATCAACTTCCCCACCGAACCTGACCTTATTCCTCAAAATCCAAATAGAATATAAAAAAAAAACAGCAAAAATCAAAGGGAAAGGGGACTCATTATCTTCATTACTCTTAAGACACTTAACAATAAAATTGTTAATGTCCATTCCTTCAAAAAGGTGAAGTCTCAAACCCCATTTACAAGCAAAAGCCACAACCTTGGAGACTTGACATTCAATAAATAAATGAGATAAAGTCTCCAAGTAAACTCCACACAACGTGCACCAGGTTTTCCTTCCTCCAATACGATTGTGAAGCAGCAAGTTAGTAGGTAAAATACCTGAGGCAACTCTCCAAAAAAAAATTTCAATCTTTTATGCAGATTAGCTGGCCATATGTATTTCCAAATATTTAGTTCTTCAACCATAGTGGTTGAGCCATTGCATAACTAGAAGCAGCTTTTGACCGAAAACCTCATTGTTTTTTGTTTCCAATCCACATCAGTTTGTCCTCAATGAGGAAGCTCGGCAGGTTTATCAGTTTAACCTATTCCACACACGACTCCTCACACAAATTTGCCAGCAAATGCTCCTTCCATCTTCTATCAGATAGTTCAATTAAATCAGCAACTTTCCTCACTCCCACCACAGACACCCCTTCTTTAAGGGTAAGACTTTTCCCACGTCTCCACGGAATCCATCGATCCTTCCAGCGCCATCTCCCACTCTAAAACAAGCCTCTTCTCTCACAAGGTCTTTAGAGCTTAGGATACCTTTCTAGACAAAAGAATCACCATGTTTAGATTTGCAGTCAAAAAAAGATTTGTCCTTTAAATATTTATTCTTAAACATGATAGTCCACAAATTCCTTTCCCCTTTAGCTAAGAACCATCCAAGTTTCGTCAGAAGAGCTTTATTTATATCCGTAAAGCTTCTAAAGCCTAGGACCCCATTCATCTTAGGCAATACACAGCACCTTCCAGGACTTCAAAGCCATTCCATAACTCACATCCTTCTTGGACACTTTTGTCAAGTGTCCATGATAGTTGGGGTTTCTTCACGGGGTTAACAAAATTAAAATACGGATTTTGTCAATTTTGAAATTGACACGTAATCTACACGTGACCTCCCTCCCCGATACTTTCCCCATATGCGCACCAGAAACGCTACAAACCCAGATCCTCACCTCCTCGATCGGCGAATCTCCTCCCTCCCCAACCGCGCACAGCACAGCCTCGCCGAGCCTCGAAGAATCTCCCCATTCCCAAGCCGCGCACCTTCCTAGATCGTGGTCCAAAAATGTATGAAACAAAAATTTCTTCATTGTGTCTTTCATGGTTCATTGCTCCAGCGAATATTCGTAATGAATGATTAAGCAAAGAGAATACAAACACAAAACATTAGGATTTTCCTGAAATTGTTTGGCCAGAAAGAAAGAAAACATGGGGCAAATTCAAGAATGAAAATTTCGGACATATTATACAAATGCAGCTAGTGTACTTTCTCCAATTAAACGATTAATAGCCAAATTTACACGCGGTTACCTTTTCTTTTTGGTCGAATACACGCGGTTACCTTATAAGTATATAGATCAAGACTAATTCATTTACATGTGGTTGGTTTTTCTTTTATTTTTATGTTTTCCATAAATGATTGATTATGGATGAGATTGTTATTTGGTATTTGTTGCCTTGTTGGAGGAAGTTGCTTATGCAGATAATTTCATTGCACTCCTTTTTGCTAGGAACACGAGTGCATTTGATTTTCTTTTTGGTACTTCTAGAAAACTTTTTCCTGAGTGCACAACTTTATTCCATCTCTTTCTCATCAGCCAAACACAAAATTAATTTGTTATTTTTTTTAAATATACAATTAGCATACAACTCTGGTCCTTGCTTACTTCTAAATTGTGCAAAATATTGATGTGTGTAAGTAGTGCATAGGCTTGTTGCATGGGCCATGCAGTAGGGAAGTAAGCGTAGAACATTGTGAGACTTGGTATTATGACTGGGTCAAGTATCTTTTAGGATGTTTTGTTGTTATGTTTTCCTTGTTTGTAGACCGGTTGGTCTGTTTGTATGGGACTGGTGTTGGGTCCTATTTTCCTTGCTTTTTAATTGTTCTTCTGTTTGGGGGTTACCGTTGTAAGGGTAGCTATTTAAGGATTTGTGAAGTATTAATAAAGGCATGCAGAAACTTGTGATCAATCTCCTTCTATTTCTTCTAACTTTCCAGCTCTCTTTCCTTCCCTTCCAAATTCAACCTTATCAATTGGTATCAGAGCCTGGTTTGTCCATGGATACCCGTGGTAAATCAAATGCCGAATTCCGAACCGAAGTTAACGAAGCTATAGCTAAGCATGATGCTAGCCTTACCCAAGTTAACAACAATTATGAACACTTGCAGGCAACATTGCAATCTGTTCTAATGGAGCTGCAATCACTTCGGGTTTCAGCACCAACACCTCATCAATCACCTGAAGGGAATCTTTTTTATCCAGGGGAATCAAGTACCCCGGGAAATGACTTCCATCCGTCACACCTCAAGTTAAATTTTCCACGTTTTGATAGGCAAGATCCACAAGGTTGGCTCTACAAAACGGAGCAATATTTCGAATACAAAAGTATTCCTCCAGAACAATAGATACCCCTTGCATCCTTCCATTTGGAGGGACTGGCCTTACAGTGGCACCATTGGTACTCAAAATACCGAGTCCCCGTGACTTGGGCAGAATTCTCAAAGGCGATACTCATCCGTTTCGGACCTACAGATTTCGAAGACCCCGCAGAAGCCTTGACTCGATTAAGGCAGACAACAACTATTGAAGCCTATCAAGAGGCTTTTGAAAACCTCTCCCACCAAGTGGATGGACTACCCGAATCATTCCTCATTGGAAGCTTTGTTGCAGGTCTCAAAGATGATATCCGGTTGGACGTCAAGATCAAGCACCCACGTACCTTGACTGAAGCAACAGGGGTAGCACGGTTAATTGAGGAACGCAATTCTCTCCAGCGAAGAACGTCGACATTCAATCGGCCAAATTCAAATACTCGAGTCACTTTGGCTTCGGTTGCTGGCGTTTTAGGAGCTCCACCAGCACCTGTCCAGCGAACACAATTTGGCAGCAACAACCCGACAGCTCGGCAACTCTCGAATCAGGAGGCACGAGAACGAAGAGACAAAGGCCTGTGTTACTATTGTGATGATAAATTCACCCCCGGGCACCATTGTGCACGCCCCCAACTCTTCATGATTGAGGACGCAGCTGATGCATTCAACGAAGAGCCAAACCAGGACCTCAGTGACGAAATCATGACCGAGGCAGTCCCTGAAATTTCCTTCCATGCCATTGCTGGAGCTGATCATCCCCAAACCTTACGAGTTTTAGGAACTCTTAAAAACTGGAAGTATACGGTTCTCATCGACGGGGGGAGTACACACAACTTCATTGACCAATCGGTGGTTACTAGATTTGGATTACCCGTCGAACAGAACACACAGCTACGGGTCATGGTCGCCAACAAGGAAGAAATTGAGTGTATGGGCAAATGCAAGGCTCTAGCTATGCGAATTCAAGAGTGCCCGATTGAGGCAGACTTCTATGTTCTCCCAACTGCCGCATGTCCCTTAGTTTTAGGGGTACAATGGTTATCTACTTTGGGACCCGTGGAAACTGATTACTCAAAGCTTACAATGACTTTCAAACACCAAGGGACTCTCCATACCTTCCAAGGAGTGCGGCAGCCAGAAATAGGAGTCCTAACTAACAAGGAGTCTCCAATCTCAAGTATAACTGGAACTGGATTTTTCCTCCAGTTGATTTCCACCAATCTCTCCACAAATCAAGCCACTAATCTCTCAGACTCTCTACCCGGATTACAACAGCTCTTATCCCACTTTTCACGGGTATTTGAAAAGCCAACAGCTCTACCACCTAAACGAACACACGATCACAGAATCCCCCTTTTACCCGATACCAAACCAATTAATGTACGGCCATACCGTTATCCACACTATCAAAAAGCAGAGATTGAGAGGTTAGTGAAAGAAATGTTACAATCCGGTTTGATTCGCCCAAGTAATAGCTCATTCTCCTCCCCTGTTCTCCTCGTTAAGAAACAGAGTGGTGAGTGGCGTTTTTGTGTAGACTACAGAGCCATGAACGCAGCCACGGTGAAGGATCGCTTTCCCATACCCGTCATTGATGAATTGCTGGACGAATTACACGGGGCTCAATTCTTCTCCAAACTGGATTTACGATCGGGTTATCATCAAATCCGAGTGCAAGAGGAAGACATTCCTAAAACGGCATTTCGAACGCATGAGGGTCATTATGAGTTCATAGTCATGCCGTTTGGACTGGCAAATGCCCCAGCCACTTTCCAGAGTCTAATGAATGAAATATTCCGCTCACACCTCCGCCGGTTTGTTCTCGTTTTCTTTGATGATATTTTGGTTTATTCAAAGACTTGGGAGGACCATCTTCAACATCTTCATGCCGTTCTCTCAACCTTGGCACACCACCAACTGCTTGCCAAAGAAAGTAAATGTACTTTCGGCGTAACATCGATCGAATATTTGGGTCATGTCGTTTCAAGAAACGGTGTAGCTGCCGATCCCACTAAACTTCAGGCTATTCACAATTGGCCAACTCCAACAATTGTACGAGAAGTAAGAGGATTCTTGGGGTTAGCAGGATATTACCGAAAATTTGTGAGGAACTTTGGAGAAATCGCTGCACCATTGACTCAATTGTTAACTAAGGCCGGCTATCAATGGACACCTAAGGCGGACTCGGCATTCCACCACCTTAAAAGTGCCCTCACAACCGCCCCGGTGTTGGGACTTCCAGATTTATCTCAACCTTTCATAATTGAATGTGATGCTAGTGGTACCGACATTGGCGCGGTCCTTATACAAACGGAGCGACCAATCGCATATTTCAGCGAAGCATTGAAGGGTACGGCCCAGAATCTATCCACCTACGAGAAAGAAATGCTGGCTGTAGTCAAATCAGTCCGGAAATGGAGACCCTATCTTCTCGGAAAATCGTTCACGGTTTGTACAGACCAGAAAAGCTTAAAGTATCTTCTCGAACAGAGGATTACGACACCGGCGCAGGCACGCTGGTTACCTAAACTTCTTGGCTACGACTATACAGTGGAATACAAGCGAGGATCGGAAAATAAGGCGGCAGATGCTCTATCCCGCATGGACCTTTCCTTCCTTTCAATTTCAAAACCACAGGCTGATTGGTGGTCTCGCCTACAACAGGAGTGTAAGGTACTGCCATTTTATTCACATCTTTCCTCTAATCCTCATGCAGTTCAGCACGATGGTGTTTGGTTTGTCCGCGGTAAAGTCTTCCTCTGTCCATCCTCGGAGTTACTTTCTCCTATCATGGCCGAGTGCCATTCCTCTCCCACATGGGGACACTTTGGGTTCCATAAGACTCTTTCACGATTGCAAACTGACTTCCGCTGGCCAAAAATGCATCAAGGTGTACGGGACTTCATTCGCCAATGTGCTGTTTGTCAACAATTTAAGACGGACACAATGAAACCAGCGGGGTTGTTACAGCCATTGTCTATTTCAGATCGTATCTGGACCGATGTCTCGATGGATTTCATTGAGGGGCTTCCACTTTCATATGGGCATACGGTAATTATGGTGGTAGTCGACCGGCTTTCGAAGTATGCCCACTTTGTCTCATTATCTCACCCCTTTACTGCCCTGTCTGTGGCCAAGCTTTTCATTGCAGAAGTAGTGCGGCATCACGGCATTCCCAGATCAATTGTCTCTGATTGGGACAAAGTGTTTACAAGCAAATTTTGGACCTCTCTTTTTCAGCTCCACGGCACTAAACTTTGTATGAGTTCAAGTTACCACCCTCAAACGGATGGGCAGACGGAAGTGGTGAATCGCACCCTAGAACAATATCTCCACTGTTTTTCTGGCGCTCAGCCACGACGTTGGTTGGATTGGCTTCCCTGGGCTGAACTCAGTTATAACACCACCAAGCATTCATCTACGGGGGTGACTCCTTTTGAAGCTGTCTATGGCGTTCCGCCTCCAACTTTGCTGACTTATGTTCCAGGAACAACTGCCGTAGCTGCTGTGGATTCGTACTTACGGGACCACAATGAGATATTACGCGATCTTCGAACTCATTTGTTACAAGCTCGGGACCGCATGGTCAACCTTGCCAACCGCCAACGCCGTGATGTCCACTTCAATGTGGGGGACTATGTTTACCTTAAACTTCAACCGTATCGACAGTCGATGGTAGCTTTCCGGGAATCTCTGAAATTGGCTCCAAGGTTTTATGGCTCTTTTCCGATTGTGGAACGGGTGGGTCCAGTTGCCTACCGCCTGGCTTTACCCCCTGCCTCGCGTGTTCATAACGTTTTTCACATAAGTTTATTACATAAGCATTTGGGCCAACGTCCAGTCACTTCAGTAGCACTGCCAGATACAACCGAGTATGATACATTGCTGCCACAACCGGAAGCGGTATTGGATCGACGCACAGTCACCAAAGGTCGATATCGGCCAAAGACGGAAGTTCTAATTAAATGGCAGGGCGCGGCTGTGGAAGATGCTACTTGGGAAAATGCTTGGCGTTTGTCTCGCACATATCCAGATTTTCTCCTTGAGGACAAGGAGCTTTGAGGGGGGAGGAATGATGTGTGTAAGTAGTGCATAGGCTTGTTGCATGGGCCATGCAGTAGGGAAGTAAGCATAGAACATTGTGAGACTTGGTATTATGACTGGGTCAAGTATCTTTTACGATGTTTTGTTGTTATGTTTTCCTTGTTTGTAGACCGATTGGTCTGTTTGTATGGGACTGGTGTTGGGTCATATTTTCCTTGCTTTTTAATTGTTCTTCTGTTTGGGGGTTACCGTTGTAAGGGTAGCTATTTAAGGATTTGTGAAGTATTAATAAAGGCATGCAGAAACTTGTGATCAATCTCCTCCTATTTCTTCTAACTTTCCAGCTTTCCTTCCTTCCCTTCCAAATTCAACCTTATCAAATATCTGTTGCATTTCTAGTTCTGGATAACAGTTCATAGTTTGGTTATAGAAAATTTTGATCGGAAAAACTTCATGCTTAGCAGATGCTTAAGAAATAACAGATTTACTGTGTTTGAGATATGGGGAACTGGCCTGTTATGTTATGATTCCTTGTTAGGCTCTGCAAATCGGTGAGGTGCGCCGCTTGGGAGGGAGGAGATTCTCCTATCGAGGAGGTGAGGATCTGGGTTTGTAGCGTTTTTGGTGTGCAGATGGGGAGACGCTATAAAACTGACTGTTGTAAGTTTGTAGTGTTTCTGTGTGTGTGTGTATATATAATATATATATATATATATATATATATATATCAAATCAACACATTAAATATAACATANTATACAATTAGCATACAACTCTGGTCCTTGCTTACTTCTAAACTGTGCAAAATATCTGTTGCATTTCTAGTTCTGGCTAACAGTTCATAGTTTGGTTATAGAAAATTTTGATTGGAAAAACTTCATGCTTAGCAGATGCTTAAGGAATAACAGATTTACCGTGTTTGAGATATGGGGAACTTGCCTGTTATGTTATGATTCCTTGTTAGGCTCTGCAAATCGGTGAGGTGCGCAGCTTGGGAGGGAGGAGATTCTCCTATCGAGGAGGTGAGGATCTGGGTTTGTAGCGTTTCTGGTGCGCAGATGGGGAGACGCTATAAACCTGACTGTTGAAGTTTGTAGTGTTTCTGTGTGTGTGTGTATATATAATATATATATATATATATATATATATATATCAAATCAACACATTAAATATAACATAAACTTGCATTTCAAATCTATAGTTTCCACAGTGATGTTTGTCTCCTTTGAAGGATAACACAAGCATATCAAGCTTTCTCAAACTAAAGATTAGCATATAATTATAATTACAGCAAATCAAAGCATCTGAAAACATATGGCTGTCTAATTCCTCTCGAATAGCACTAAATATTCTACATATTACTAGAACATAGCCATTGAAGAATTTGGTGGACTCCATGAAACTTGTTCTACCGTGAATTCTAAAGCCAGAAGACACTACAGTCCATGAGAATGTGAAAGCCACTGTTGCTTCAAGCCAATTTCGAGAGCAGATTAAAGCTGTCTGTTGTGCTTCATGAGAAGAACTGGTAGTCTTTTGCTGCCAAAATTATACTTCTTAATGCTCCAATGGGTGCTAGAATCATCAAAGTTAAGCCAAGCACAATGCAGAGCTGTAATGTGGATGGGTAAAACAAAGGAAAAAAATTCAGCTTAAGCATGAATATAGAGGGTAAAGAGACTAGAGACAAATTAAGAGCAATATGAAATTTGACATACCCAGTTTATACACCAAGATAGGCTAAACCTTTTGGGTTTGTAGATGGCAAGCCACATGATACAGGGCAGCTGCAAAGAAAAGCTCATTTAGCAAATATTTACATTGATTTGTGTTTGTGTGTGTGTATGAATAATATAATAGAAAAAAATGCAAAACTGTTGCTAGTTTGTAGTTTAGCATTTGAAGGGAGGGAAAAATCCTTCTTACAAAGTATGATGTGGGAGCGAAAGCAAATCCTCCAAGGAATCCAAGGAGGCCTCCAAAGAAAGGAATAGCTATAGCTACGAACATGGTAAATGCTGCAATCAAGGAACACAGATTGAATTACAATGATAAATAAGTGCTATATATTATCAATAAAATAAAAAAAAATCTGTAGAGAGGCACAGAGTAAGATTGCTCACCGACGTATAAGGTACGGGTAATAAATCGAAGCCTGAAACGAGGTTTGAAATCCATTTTCTTCACCAACAAAGTTTCGATCATATCAAATACCGGCATGGCGAATATCTATACAGAAACACAATCCATAACATGGTTTTAATCAGATTTTGTCAGGGATAAAAAGATAACAAGCACAGTGCAGACAAGGAACAATTGGAAATTATAACCGAACCTGGTAGCTTCCAATAACATGAACAACCACAAACATGTTGGCCACTGCAATGAGCCACTTGGGTTTCTCTAGTGTGATTAAGATGTTATCATTAACACTGTTTCCAAAAGCCCAATAGCCAATCAAAGCAACAGGGAAGTAGCACAAAGCCACCACAATATAAGCCACAATAACACCATTCCACATAGGTCCCTTGGAAGGTTTCTCTGGTGTTGAAGGAATTGTTGCTTGGATCTCCAAAACTACATTGTGACCAGCATATGCAAAAGCTACATCACCCAAAGCACTAAAGAAGTCGAACACAGCATCAACTGTGGAGCTTGATTTGTAGCTATAGTCCACATTTGGTTGAACCCCTTTATGAATTGAAGCACCCCATGCAATTGTTGAGTAACTGCATTGCACAGCATCCAAATGTCAACAAAAGTATTTTAATCTAAAAATTGAATTACCATTCCTCCCAATAGCTTAAACTAATGAGAGATGAGTCATCATTTCTTTTATACTTTTCTCTGACACTAAGATCTTTTAAAATGAATAACACAACACGAACAGACACAAATACGTTCCAACAGATCTAATTATATTTAACTTTAAAACGGGGCAATGTATGCAAATACGTTCAGCCATGATTGTGCTTTTGCAATTTTATATATGGTAATTAATTGTTAGTAGGGAATAGTATACCTCAAGGACATGACAGCTGCAGCAAGTGAGACACAAGTAATGGAGTTGAAGTTGGGGAGATGAGAGAGAACAAAGTGTACAGAAGAAAAAATCATAATGAAGTAGGTGGTGCTAATGGATTTGCAAGAAGGGCAAACTGTGTCATGGAACTTCTTCAAGGATTTCCCTCCTGTGACCATGTACACAATGTCTACACCAACTTCAACGACTAGCTGTTGAGGAACCACAATCCAAAGGCCTAGCTTTTCTCCAAAGGCATACTGACCCAATTCATGGTACCTATCAAAACGCTTCCCAGGCACCATTTCATGCATTTCCACCATTTGCCATAGTGTGTATAGGGTTATGATCCATGACAGAAGAAGAATAACCACACCAGGACCCCTATATATTTGTAAAATTCATCAAATAAAATATTCATTTCATTAATTCCGCTGAAAACATGAAGATACTATCATTATTATTCAAAAGGGCATGTACTTTTTAGAATTTTAATTAACTTTTAAGAAGAAGATTTGGTTTCATGAAAAGGAAAAAAAAAAATAACAATGTATTTTTACATGTACAATAGAATGCATAACTATAATTTTTTGTATTTTTTCCAATGTCCCTTGTGTATTCCCAAAAGTGAAAACATAACCTAAAAAGTAAAAGAAAAAGAGACCCACAAATTGATTTTTACTGAACAATATGAAAAACCCATAATCTGAAAAAATAAAATAATAATAATTGAAATGAATAGAAAGAATGAGATAAAACATATATATATATATACCATCCTAGCTCAGACATTGCATAAGGAAGGCTCAGAACACCAGCCCCAACCATGGCAGTGACATTGTGGAAAGCTGAGTACCACCATTTGGCATTCCTTGAAGATGTGATTGGAAGCCAATCATCAATCTGTTTTTGTCTTTCTGCATCTTTCTGTGCTTGTTCACTGTGACCCATTTTTTTTTTTTTCTTTTCTAAGGCACAAGATCAGGGAGACAAAACTATAAGGTTCCTTTTCTTTTTTCTTTTGTTTCCCAGAGATTCACAATCCTATTGATCTTTATTATTATTATTTTTTCTGATAAAACAATCCTATTGAATTAAGAGCCACATTCATGGCACCACAAACTAGCTATAAATATGAAGATTCAATGCAATTTTAAAGAAAGTGCCCAAAATTAGCAAAACAAAATGTGCTGGATAGTTGGTTCTAATTAAGATTTTGTTTCTCTTTATTAACCAAATATTGAATCTTTTTCTTTTCTGTTTTGGTAAAGACCAAATTTTGAATATTGTAAAACCATCTATGGCCTTTTTATGAAACATTTGTAACCGAGTAGGTTTTTGAAATACCTAATAAGTCCTTTGTTTTGTGGCTCGGAAGTTGGACCTGCTCTTTTTGATCCCCAAAAGGGTATCATTGGCAATTTTGTAGTAGGAAATAATGGCCTGTAAAGAGCCACATTCATAGCATCCACAAACAAGCTATAAATATGAAGATTCAATACAGTTTTAAAGAAAGTGCCCAAAACTAGGAAAACAAATTGTGCTAGACAGCTGGTTCTAATTATTGTTTCTCTTTATTAACTAAATTTTGAATCTTGTAAATTGGTATTTTAATAAATATTTTGTAAGATTTATATTTTTTATTTTATAATTATAAATGATTTTTATATGGTACATAATTAATAAAAATAATAAATAATTATGTAGTATTACAGTTGACAGTTGTATGCAGATTTTTTTCTATTATCTTTTATAATGTATTTGGATGAAATAAAATAAAATAAAGTAAAACACTCTTAATAAATATTGTTTGAATAATTACTAATGAAAAAAATAAAAATAAAAAAAATAATTAATGCAGTTTTTATTGTTTCAAAAAATATTCTCCTATGAACTTTTTTATTGTATTTTTAATGGACATATAAAAAATTAATTTTGAAATACTATTTTTTTTAAATTCTTTTCATTTTTTTTGGTCAAATTATTTTATAAAAATAGATGGTACTTTTTTTCTCTTTCTTATTTCCTTTCCTTTTTTTTTTTTTTCCTTTTTCTTGAACAATATAAATGTTTTTTTTTTCTTTTCCTTTTTATTCATATTCTATCAACCCAAACTAAGTGTTACTTTTATTCTTTTCATACTGAGGTATTGGAGATTCCAACTCCAGAATGATTGTTTGAAAAATAAGTGACAATGCCACAGGCTTTTCAGCTTCGGTCAAAAACTTTTAACCGTCAAGAGCATGCTTTTTAGATGATTGTTAGGATCTTTATCCCAGAAAAAACAAGAAGAAAAAAATAGAAAATTGATATGTTAGGTTCAAAATAACAAACTCAAAAAATAAAATAAAAAAAACATCATGTACATAGAGTTGGTGATGGAGAAGGTAAAAATATATATATTTTGATCATGGAGTCCTATAATAAAAATAGAGGTAAAAAAATAAAAAAACAAGAAATGAAAAAAAGATGATTAACATGTCCAATCACGGTTGCATCACGAGATTAGCTAATGATGACTAAATTGTATTTGTGGGGACTATATATTTATTTTGTTTCCAACTGTGTAGTTTTTTTTTCAAGATGTTTCCAACTTGGTTCAAACAATAATAACAATAATTATAAATAATAATAATAATTTTTACTATATGTTCTTCCCTTTCATTCAAATGGCAAAACCTTTAGGCGTATACGTACTGACAAAATTGGCAGTTTGGCCCAAAAAATTGGTGCTTCTCCATTATTCATGAAGCTTCTTTTAAGTTATGACATTTGAATTAGCAAAATAATTTACTAAGAAAAACTAAAGTGCAATTTGTTAACTTAGGACAATTGTTTGTTAGTCTTAGTTGGTAGCTAAGTTTGTTATACATGTTAATTAACTAGAAATATAAAGGAAGGAAAAACAACAAAAACCATAAACTAACACAATTTCAAATGTGTTTTAATTAGTGTGTCTATTTTTTTCTCCTTTAAATTTTTATTTGAAGTGCCTACCTACCGCTAATACATACTAACAGTAATACTAATAATAACAATTGAAATAAGCCATCTGCACAAAATTTAGTAAAAAACAAAAATTTACAAGGCAACCTAAGTTCCCTATTTTTTATTTCCTTTTTTTCTTGCAGTGCGAGTTCTCTCCTTTTGACTCAGCCCCAATTTTTTGAAGCCACTTGCACTTAACAAAAGTTGGCATAAAAAGAAGTGAAAGAAAGTGGAATAAAAAGCAGCAAATAAGCAGAAGAAAAAAGAAGACAGCAATTTACAAACTTGTTGAACGGTGGAGTCTAAAACGTGGGAAAAGTACAAGGACAGGTATAAAATGAAAGAAAGAACATTAATTTAACATTTTGACATGGATTACAAACTTGTACCATCTAGGATTCAGAAAATTACCAAGATGTTTGCAGTTTCAGATCAAGCAACTAGAGAACTGAGATGTCTATAATTCTGGTTTGGCAATGTGGAGTTAATAGAATCTTCCACAGCCAGGCCTTGTGCACCAAAACAGAGATATTGGTTCATCAACTTCTTATTGATGGAATTTTGTTTCAAGTTCACATTTGATCCTTTCTCATATGAGCAAGATGGTCCATTAATGGAATCGAGGCTCTTTTGCTTACTGATGAAAGAAGGCGAAGACATGGATGATCCTGATAGAGGACTTGAAGGTGATTGAGCTGAAACAGCAAAATGTGGCTTTGCTTTAATTACACCTTGCATTAGTCCAGCAGTATATTTCATTTTCGTCGATGGACTTGGAAGATAACTCCCAACAGAAAATATCCTTTTGTTGTTTGGAAGGGATGAAGATTTCGAATATATCTGCCTAAGTGGGATATGATTTTCTTCCAAATCTCTAGACATACTGAAAGAATCCAAAGAATCATCGTCTCTCAGCTCCATTCCAGCAGCTTTTTTCTCTTTTCTCCTAGGCCACCGTAGAAGAAACTTGAGGCTTCTTGCAGCGTAGTTGGAAGAACCCGGTTTCTTATTATTGTTCAATGAAGTTGTGGAGTCATATTGACTCAGTTCACCTGAACATGTACTGGATTCAAAACCTGCCTGATCATAACTGGCATCAGAAGGATTCTCAATGCCGGTGTACAAGAAAATTTCTGCATCAGGGATTCTGAAAGAAGTTCCAGGACTGCTTCCAATACCCTGCATTCTCAAATGGGAAACAAGGGCGCTCCTTGTCTTGTAATCTTGATTGTTAGATATCCCTCCAGCTGAAATCAACTGTTTGATTAAGATTTCAGAGGACGGTGATCGTGGGCGTTGCTTGAGAAGATCTAGAGGAGTCATGCCATTAGCATCATCGATGTTCAAGTTAATTGATGGAACAGTCATAAGGAGTTCCACCAAATTACATTGAATGTTCTCAATTATGGCCAAGTGAAGAGCTGTTCTTCCATCGTTGTTCCTGACATTGATGATGTCCTGCATGTCCACAATCTTACCACATACCAACTGATCCATAAGTTCAATCTGCCTGTCCATTCTACGAAACCCAGGGGTCCGAAAACCAGCCACTGCCATATGTAAAAAAGTATCTCCACAACTGTTTGATAAAGCTGTTAATGATGGAGACTCACGAATTAAGACCTCCACGATTGGTAAGTAACCCCTGTAAGCAGCCACATGTAATGCTGTATTCCCTTGATTGTCTGTAGACGTAAGAATATCCAAGAACGATACTAGATTCTTAGCAACCTGCATTAATAAAATGATGAAATTTTTTAATACAAGTCACAATTCACATAGCATTAAAATGTCCATTCTATGATTATGACCTGATGTTCCATAAATTACATGGACATCCTAAAGTTTTGTAGCATTAACATTTATAGAAAAAGAAACGTATGAAAATCTCAGCAAACAAACAGAAAGCTTCCAAATAGGGTGATAAAAGTAGTCACTTAATGACAAAGGTGTCTAGCTACTATTTACATTAGGAAAGCAAAAAGGATTTACTCAAGTTTGTGGTAGAATATCAAAGTTTGGGGGTATGTGTTGAACATTGGGTTTAAAAATGCGGGATCAAAGGGAATAGAAGAGAATAAATCACTGCAAGCAAAGAAGTTCTCCATTCCTGAACAAAATTAGAAAGTACAAATTGATATTAGAAGAAGAAACTTGCGAGCAAATAACACAAAGAGCCTCACCTCAACCTGCCCTCTACCAGAAGCTGTATGCAAGACAGTAGATCCCTGAGCATCCCTATAAGCCAAAACATCAGAGCAATCTCCAAGAAGACCCTTTAACATCTCCAAATTCCCTCCTCTAGCTGCAGCATGAGCTGCTCGGTTCATCATCTCCCACTTAAATTCTGAAGTAACATAACCCAACTGTTCTTCCAATTCTCCTCCATTGCTTCTCAGGTCACACCGCGGCGAGACAGAGAAATCGAACAGGACCCGAAAAACCTCACAGTTCTTGCTCCTTGCTGCAGCATAGAACATATCAGTGACACCATACTCTCCTTCCCCATATACAAGAAGAGGGTCTCTATCCAGCAATGATTTAACAAAGTCAATATCACCAGCTGAGGCAGCAGTGTAGAGAAGCCAACCGCCATAGCCAGCCCTTATGAGAGAGTTGTGGCCACTCTTCGTTTCACATTCAAGCAGGAGGCTCTTGGCAACCTGAGAGCGACATTTGGCGACGTCGTCGAATTGAGCTTCGTCGTCCCAGACGGTTTCGAGGCGGCGAATCCGGCGGAGAGAGGTGAGCTTGATGAGGAGGTTGGTGTCCAGGTAGAGAAGCTCCTTGACCAGATCATAGAGCCCATTGGCTGCTGCCCAATCAATTGGGGCAGCGTACCACCACTGCTCTCCGGTGCTCTCCCACCTTAGAGGAAAGTAAGATGGAGGCATTTTTTTATTTTTTTATTTTCTGGGAATTGACCAAACAACACCGTTTTTAAACGAACCCAATAAAAGACAGAATTCACAAAAAATTGAGACCTTTTGAGCGGAACAAAAGTGCTAAAAGTGGGAAAGCAAACGAACTGATTCTCTGAGATGGGAAAGTGAAGGAAAAAAGGCTAAAACGATGAGGAATTTTGGAATCAAAGCATAAAGATATCAGAGGCAAAATAAAAATAAAAAAGCAAGCTCCTTTAACTACAAACCAGAACACTCACTGGGAACAGAGAGGAGAGAGAGAGAGAGCGCCTGAACTAGGCAATTACATAAAAGAGATGGAATGACGAACCCAGTTGAGAAAACATGGAAAAGTAGATGAAAACCCCCATAAAACCATATGCAAAGTTCAAGAGAAAGTAGAACCGGGAAGGATAAGAAAGAGCAATGAGAGGTGTGGGTATGGCGCCAAATGAAGCAGAGAAGGAAAATCCTAGCTTTTCAAGAATAAGTTAAAAAAAAGGAAGAAGAATGTATGATCCATTGAGAGGAAAAAGACCCGATATTAATTCATTAGATAACAAAAATGAAAATGACCAAATATTTATTATTAGATTTTTGGAATGAGAGATTATTATATGGTAGAGATAAATTGAGGAACAGAGCATAGAAAGATTAAGATTCTTTTAAGTCCGTGAAAACCCAGTAAACAGAGAGAAAGGGAATGAGATTTTAACCTGACTTTGAGATACCACGGAGGAAACTAGGCACTATTCAATTTCGAGCCAATTTTAATTGGACAGAGTTATGACTGAAAATGAGAGAGGTCCAAAAGACAAAGGGACAGCGACAGTTGGGTTTAAAACAACTTTTTCAATTCTTGAGGGACTTTTGTTAAGCATAGAGTTATCTTTAGGTGAGAGTTTTTCCTTATGCCCTTGGTATATTTTCATTTTGCACTTTTTGCCTCTAAAAAACGGTGCAAAAGCCAAAACTCTCTGCTTGTATCTCTCATTCTCTTGGCGAGCAAAACTTTGGGCACACCATAACAAAGAATAATGAAGTTCAGTCATAAAAGCTTGTAACCAACCAAAGGAAAAAGAATAAAAAAGGAATAAAAAACAGAGCGAAAAACTAAAAAAATACTAGCCCATCAATGAACAGGATTCTTTGTGGATTAATCAACGACAGAGATTTAATATGTTAATGAAGACCTAGATAAAAAAAAATAAAAAATAAAAAAATTATCATTTTATGGTTCAGCAGCTCCCAAGTATGTTATTAATTTAAGCCGACTGTAATCAACCAGACAGTGGGTTGCTGACCAAACTAGTTGAGGGGATAAAGAGAAGTTGGCCAAGTAAAATTTAAGAGACACAACAAAATTGAGACCCTCCTCTTTCGTTAATTTTAAGGGTCGGCACCTTTGGATACTTGCTTTTGTTTTTCATTCACTTACCCAATCAAACTTTTGGTTTTGGCAATGAAACTTTAAAGATATGCACACAATCCCCTGTTTTTGTTCTCAACAATAAAATGACTTTTCAAGATTGGCCGACGTTTGAAGATAATAATAGATAAAGAGTAGCTGAGGCTCTCATGATTTTGGATGTGAAATTTGTACTTTATTTTGGCAGCGTCACTGAAATAACTAGGTTGTTCAACACCAAATTTAGGACTTACCAATGATGATATTCTGAATTTATTCGGAAGAAAAATTGCTTTATTCATTGACGAATAAATCTCTGAAAAGTTTTTCATCAAAAAAAAGAAAAAGTCTCTGAAAAGTACCACACTTTAGCTTTAACCAATGAAAACAATTTCTGATGAAAAACTGCATGTTATTCAACAGTTTCATCATAATATAAAAAGAATATTTTAGTCTAATGGCGAACAGAAATCAACAAAGGTAGGCTTATACAGAATCTAATTTCTATTTTTTATATCTAAAAAGCTTTACAATGAGGAATCAAATACATATAGTATTTTTTTACCAAAAAAAAAAAAATACATATAGCATTGAGGCTCAGTACAGAAATAGCAAGGGAGGCAAATGATCTAAGAGGCATTGTCCCCCCCGTGTCATAAAGCTTATTCTGATGAACAATCACGAAAGTGGACCCTCCCTCACATGGCTTAAACTTTTCGTGGTTAATGTAATAAAGCCAGGAGAGGGGTACTTTTGGTCCAGCAAATTAATTCTTGGTTTTATCTAATTTGTCATCAGCATCATTGGATCACGAGATTTGATACTCTGAAACTCAGTTCCATCTTTATTAGATGGAGAACACAAGATAAACACGTGATGTCGCTGCACCTGAAATGTGTATCAAATAGTCAAAGCATGAAAAAGGCCAATACAAGTATCCCTACCAGTCCTATAAGGCTATAACTAACCTCTAGATTAATAAAAAGCCAACAGCCTAAGATGAGAAAAACTTGCATACAACGGGCACTATGTCATCTCTTACCATTTACAAAATATTTATTGAATGTCTGTTTATGAATGTTCCGTTGTAAACATCACATGTACAAACAGTTTTATATAAGTTTTTACCATCCAAGAGACCACCAGGTCCACAATCACCGGGCCGTATCCATAGGTAGTATTTGTATATAAATAACCTAAATTCATATGGACGGTGCACATGTTATGTGTGCAAGATGTTGGGGGTCCATAGAAGAAGCACTGAATCTGAGACAAAATGTCACCCTCCAAGATATGATTAAGCATTATATTCTCTCTGTCTCTCTCTCTGAAGAGGAGGAAGTGGGGTCAGACTCAGTATTTTGGTCAGTCTCTGGGTTTCCTAACTAATCAGTAACGCAAGAAATGCTTAGAAAATCCAGTTTCACAAAAAGACCCTAGATCAAAACCGTAAGCTGTTTCAGGCATTTAACAATAATTAAGTAAAAACTTGATACATGTCAACTATAATAAGGTCAAGAGTATATATATATATATATAAATTTTTTTTTTCCTTTTAAATCCCAAAGCCAATAAAAAATACTTTGGCAGGTTGGCTTAAGACATCTACAATTTCTTCATGACATCTTCAATACGATCTGCAGCATCATACATATGCTTGCCTTTGACCTCATCAAAGAGAAGACGACATGTCCGATATCTGGGTTTTATATCTTGACCAATCATCTCCTCAAAAAGGTGGTAAGCCCACTCGCATTTATTTGCTCTCCACAACCCATGAATTAACAGTGTGTATGTTGAAATATCAAGACTAAGATGATGTCTTTTGACCATATCATCCAATAATTTGCTCAAACTGTCTATTTGGCCATGTCTAAGGCATACTTTGAGCAATGGGTAATATGTCTGAACATCAGGCTTACAAACCCCTGAAATTTCCATCTTCGTGAGAAGATTCAAGGCCTTTTGTGATTGACCATGATGGCAAAACATGGCAATCAATGAATTGTATGTTGATGTGTTAGGGGGCACACTGCACTTGGGCATCTCAACTTCCAAGACTTGAAAAGCCTCTTGCATTCGGCCAGCTCTCCCTAGTGTGTGAATTAGAGCATTGTAAAAAAGTGTATCAGGGCTACATCCAACTGATTTCATTCTCTCTGCTATCTGCAAAGCTTCCTCCAACTCCTCTGATTTCGTCAAAAAACACATGACAGTGGTGAAAGTGACAACATTTGGCGAGCACCCTTGAGCTTGCATTTCATCAAGCATTTCATAAACCTTACCAAAGTTGTACTGGCGACAATAAAATTCAACAATGGTGGAATAGCTGATCACACAAGGGTGGCAGCCATGTCCCTTCATCTCTTGAATCGTCCAATGTGCCTCATCAACCCGATTAACTTTGCACCAGCCGTGAATGAAAATGTTAAATGTGTGAGCATTTGGTGCGATGTGTTGTTTCAGCTCCAAGAATATTTCCCGCGCCCGCTCAACCTTATTCGATTTACAAAGGGTGTCAAGCAACAAGTTCATTGCTTCTGTGTTCTTTGCCAATCCATAAGTGCCCAATTCATCAAATATCCTCACTGCATCTTCCCATTTTCCAGCACCAGCAAATCTTCTCATTACCTTAGCTACGGTGTTGAGCGTGATTAGATGACTATCACGGTGCATTTTTTCCAACATACTCATCATCTTATCCATTTGCTTCATTTTTCCCAGTACGTCCAGTAGCGTATCATATGCATTTGGGGTGTGTTTAAAGCCAGAGCGTGACTCTGCCCATTTGAAAACACCCAATGCAGATTTCCAATCATCCTTAAAACGATGAAGCAATCTATCAACAAGGTCTTTTGTCACCTTAATTTTCTGACATTGTGGATCACTCACAAGACACTTAACAACTTCATCATCACTGCTTCCAACACGAACTTTGGCTACCACATCATCAAGGTCAGAAAATGTTTTCTCCTCTTCATAGTGTAAAGACCCCAGTGGAGAAGACAAATTGGAAGAAGAAACAGCAAGTATTGAACGAGTTCCACATGAAGCATGGAAATGGGTACGAGATACTGATGAATCAAGCAGGAATCGAATACCATTAATGCATTTTTTGGAATGCAAGACCATGAATTGTGTCCCAAGGGGGAAAAAAAAAAAAAAAAAAAACCCAAATTTTCTTTTCGCCTCCTGCATCTCAATAAACAAAGACTTAGCTTTTTTTCAATTCGTTTTAAGATTACCTTAAAAATCATTTCTGCAACTTACTTAGAAAATATAGCAAACATCATATCTGCATTGAGCTCGTTTAGCAAACGATACAAGCAAGATTGTAATTGGAACAAGAAGAAAATATAAACATATATAAATAGATACAGATAAATTTCAGTACGAAGAATAAGTTCTTAGAGAGTTTACCTGAACCTGGTTGGCTGCGAGCGAGCGACGCAGAGAGAAATGGAGGGAGACTTTTCTTCTCTGTTTGGCCCTCGGTGCCTACTGAGAGAGAGAGAGAAGAATTGGGTACGGTGACGAAGTTACTTTGCTACTCCATTTTCAAATTGATAAATTCCACGTGGATCACTAATAGCCTTAGATATGTGCCTGACTAGTATTAGACGGCAACCTTTTGAGGTTCAAAAATGTTATTATTATTATTATTATTATTATTTATTTATTTATTTAAAAGTTTACGATTTTTGTCCAAGAAAATAAATGTTTTATGATTTTTATGAATTTAAAAACAACTTTTAAAAATTATATTATTGAATTTAAACTTAAGAAAAATAAAAAATAATCCATATTTTAGGTGAGTTGTCACCCAATCTGACGTCAAAATTTCCAAACAAATTATCAATTTCTGAGAGTAGCTTCTAAACCCATAAAACCAGCTAATATAAGCAAGTATTTGGTTTTATTATAGGATTTGATTTGACACACCCGCGTGTGATTATATATAATAATTGACTAAAATAATTTTGTGCTTATGATGTATTTTCAATTTTGCTTCTAGTTTTGGGCCTAATCATTTAGAATAATCTTAGATGTATCACTTAGTTTATTAATATATTTATCAATTTTAACGACAATGATGTTTGAATATCTCATCTTTAACAAAATAAAATTTAAATTTAAGATTTCAAGACACAATATTCTGTAATGTAATACAATGTTATGTAATACTGATCCTCAACTAAAGAATGAATATCACAAGAATATAAACCTATTTATCAATTTTCTGGAAAAAAAAATTTCCATCTGGCATCTTTATCTTATATTCCAGTGTTTCATCTTTTTGTAACGAGATTCTTGGCGAGATAATGATTGTCAAAATAAAAAATAATGGTAGAGGTACTACTTAAACTATTAATATATTATTTTTTGATTGATTTATACTTAATTATTTATTTTTACACATCTAAATTTAAGTTATATTAATACGTTAACACATTTATTTAAACTTTTAATCCAAACAAATATGAACTTTTTATTAAAGAATTAACGCGCATGTGAACTTTATTAGTTAAAATGTCTCTCCTCTATCCGGAATTTATTAGTGATACATTAATCTATTTTATTTAAAATAACAAGCAGAAAAAGAAAAGTAATCCGATTCATATAAACACCATCTTGTGGTTTATCTGAACAGTAAACGCTCTCTTTCGAAACAGAGAACAAAAAAGGGGACTCCAAACAGCACATCCTCAGATCCCGGGTAAGACTCGAAAGTACTTATTTTAGATTCCAAACTGGAACACAAAAACTTTAACCCTCCTAGACACAACCAAATTTAAAAGATAAACAGTCTTGAATCTTTCATATGTTTTTAGCTTCAAGCTTTTGTTCCAGCAATGTGGACAATCAAGTCAATAACACGGGAGCTGCAAAACCATGAGAGAGAGCTTATATAATTGTCAACAACAGTAATAGAGCCTAAACGGGCTTCATAACTTCCAATTAAAAATAAAATAAAAAATAAAAAACCAAATACAATGAATGAAAAAATTACCTGTAGCCCCATTCGTTGTCATACCACGAAACAAGTTTGACAAAGTTGTCATTCAATGAAATTCCAGCCTTGGCATCGAAAATGCTTGACCTGGAAGTTAACCACAAAATGGAATTAGTGGATGGATCCATAACAACAAACAATATCAAAGTTTTTTCTTCCTGCTATTATATGGCTGATTTACCTGCTGTCGCCAATGAAGTCTGTAGATACAACATCATCCTCAGTGTAACCCAAAATGCCCTTGAGCTTGCCTTCAGACTCCTCCCTAGTCATCGCCAGAGTAAGAGATAAAAAGTTAAACCATAACCCATAAATTATTTTCTATGTGTTGAAGTCATATACATACTAGGCTCTCCTAATGAATCAAAAACAGCATATCAAAATAATGCTCACTTGATGGCAGCTTTGATCTTCTCATAGGATGCTGGCTTCTCAAGCCTGACAGTCAGGTCAACCACTGAAACATCCACAGTAGGAACTCGGAAAGACAGTCCGGTCAGTTTACCGTTGAGAACTGGCAAAACCTTTCCAACGGCCTAAATAACCAAAGAAATTAGAGTGTATCCAAGTTAGCCAAAGGTGAACGTAAAGTCAATATCCCTCATCCACATCATCAAACAATCAAATATGTTTTACCTTGGCAGCTCCAGTGCTGCTGGGAATAATGTTGAAGGAAGCAGCTCTTCCACCCCTCCAGTCCTTGCTTGATGGGCCATCAACGGTTTTCTGTGAGGCTGAAGCACAGATCAGCAGCAAACGTTATAAAAATTTACAATTCATACACTCTTAATCCATACAACAAGAAATAGATCAGGATTTGCAGTCAAAGTTGACAACTCACCAGTGGTGGCGTGCACGGTGGTCATGAGACCCTCAACGATTCCAAACCTATCATTGATAACCTATAAAACAGAGATGCATAAATTAGCCAAAACAAAATGAAAAGCGACCACCCTGTATGTATATTCCTCAATTAGCTACAGAAAATACTTCAATGTACTGCAATTACCTTGGCCAAAGTAGCAAGGCAGTTGGTAGTGCAGCTAGCATTGGAAACAATGTTAAGTTCTGGCTTGTATTCTTTCTCGTTGACACCCATAACAAACATAGGAGCATCCTTGCTTGGGGCTGAGATGACAACCTTCTTAGCACCACCCTGGTCACCAAACCAATCAAAAGTCAGGCACAAACCTAAACTGAAATTTAATACAACTGATCTGACAGAGAAACCACAAATCCATCAATCAATGGAGAATCAATTTCTAAAAAGACTAAAGATGATAGAAACTCCAGATTCTACACCTTAAAACACACGCATGCCACAATTTTTCAAAAGCCTATATAATCATAAAATTGAGATTAGAGCAAAACCTTCAAGTGGGCAGCGGCTTTGTCCTTGTCAGTGAAAACTCCAGTTGATTCCACGACGAAGTCAGCTCCGGCCTCAGCCCAAGGGATCTCTTCAGGGTTCCTTCACCGTTCAAAAGCAGAGAGAATAAGCATTCAAAGCCCCCCATATTAAAAACTCTAAGTCTAAGCACATTGTAATTTGTAAAGGATCAGAAAACTAAGATTCGTACCTGAAGCCGAATACGGTGACGGGTTTCTCTCCGAAGAGAAGGGTTTTGGAGTCCTTGACCTTGACATCACTGTGTTTCCATTGCCCATGGACGGAATCGTATTTGAACATGTAAGTCTGCAAATAATCACAATAAATTTTTAATTATTACCACTAATCGCTAGAAAATAACACAAAAACTCAATCACAAATACAAATGATTACAAATACGAATGTATATGTATATGTATAGAGGTGTGTATTGCTAAGTTACCATGTAATCAGTGTTGATGAAGGGATCGTTAACAGCCACGAGTTCAACATCGTTCCTCTGAAGAGCAACCCTTGCAACCAAACGACCAATTCTCCCGAATCCTACCACATTCCAATTTTTATTTTTTTTCCAATTAGCATAAATATCAATGAAAGAAAAAAGGTACAAAATCTTACAGATAATACAAACCAAAACGTTTTTCTATTATCAACAGTAAAGAAACCTTAGTAAAAAAACACACATACAATAAAAGAAGCAAAAATAAACCAATATATTAAAATCTAAGATCAGGGTTTTTACCGTTGATTCCGATCTTAATCTTCTTGTCTGAAGCTGTTAATCAAAAGGAAAAAAAAATTAAAAATCAAAACCAACATCCAACATCCAAACACAATGAAATGAAACATTTAGATTGATAGACAAATACAGAAAAAAGAATAAATAAAAAAGAGTAGTAAATAAATACCCATTAAAATGCTGGTAAGAGAGTATGGGAAAATGATAAACAAAGGGAGGGAAGAAAACAAATCAAAAAGAGGCTAAGCAACAGAAGAGATTATTAGTGTGTGAGACTGTGAGGGTTAATCAGGGGGTTATATATAATATACAGAGCCAAAATCTTTTAAACCAGCGGGTGGGTTTTTCATGGTCACGTGAGCAGTTTTTTCTTGGGCAAAACGAAAAGTGGCTACCAGCCGCTGATTAAAAATATAAAACTTTGTGTAAGCCGCTGAATTTCGTTTACAATTAGTGGGTCCCATATTGCCTTGCGTGGCAAGGGTATATTTGAATTTCCATAAACGGGCTTGGGCATAATTGGAAGTTTCGGAAGAACATTCATCGCCAGATCTGGTGAGAACAATGACGTGTTGAACTTGAATTGGGCTTTGAGAAAAGTCAGAATGGAAATTTGACGTTTTGGTTTTTTGGGCCGATTGGAGTTTTTACGCTAGCTTTTTCTAGATTGTTCTATTACTGTGTCAAGAATTTTTACCTGACTTGAAGAAAGATACATTTCCATTTTTTGGTTGCCCCCCGAGGGAATATTCTTTTCTTGAGAATATCCAAAGTTTTTCCCTTGGTATTTTTTTTTTCACGAAATTAGTTTGTTCTTTTTTTCTTTGGTAAACTAGTTTGTTCTGGTTTGACCAAATAGAATTACTACATTATATGAATTTTAAATTGTAGCTAAGAACTATTGTCATGTAAGATGTGCTGTAACATAATATTTTTTCATAAAAAAAAACTAATATAATATTTGACTTTCCACACATATATTGTATTATTTAATACAATATTTATTTTTTTAATATAACAAATAGTGTATTACTAATAGCAAATTTTTGAATTTAAAATTTAACATTAAATTAAAATTTTAAAATGAATAATATATAATAATAATAATAATTGATAATCATTAATTAAAAATAGAAAATAGAAAATATAAATTAAAATTAAAATATAAAAATTTAAATAAAAATAGTCTAACATAATAAAACTTATTGTACCAAATATCGTATTATTATACATATTTTGAGATAATTTTGCTCTAAACATATGATAATGTAATATACAATACATTACAATATAATACAAATACAACTCAATATGATATATACAATAAAACATAATAAAGCATATCAAATGAACCTTATAAATTACAAAACAAAACATTAAAGATATAAATAGTTATTAAAATTAAAAAAATAACTATAATTTTTATGCCACATATAAATATAAAACAATATATGTTTGATAACTTCTTCTTTTTTTTTGGTGAATACAATGTTTGATAACTTTTTTTTGATAAATATACAATATTTGATTACCTATTTTTTTTCTAGAAAAAAAAGAGGGATAGAAATTAGTATATCTTTTAAAATTTTGAATGCCAAATTTTATTTCCATCGATTAATTTTTCTGTTTACATTTTACCAATATATTTAATTTTATAATAAAAAAATATTTTCAATATAGACGATAAAAATATTTAAAATTTAATATTTTTCTCCGACTAACTCATCTAAAACTCTTAGACTACTGTATGTAATAACTTGGTAGTTGGTTGGTATGCATATTTTATTCTATCTAACTTGTCAGACTTTTGGACTTTGAAGTGTTGGTTTTTCCTTTTGTTAAAAACTTTTTATTTTGCAAGAAACAAATCTTATTTTCTTTTTGCAGGGTATAAGAAGTGAAGTGGAACTTTTATTTTATTTTGTTTTATTTTAATTTTAAAATGCTACAATTTTATTTATATAATATAAATGCTATAAAGTTGACAAAATATGGGCGTGAAGTTTGACGTCGCTCCTGGGAATCTGCCATGCGCGAAACATTAACTTGTTTTTTATTTTTGCTCTGAGCGTGAAACATGCAAATTATTAAAAAAAGAAAAAATAAATAGAAAGTTGTGAATATAAATTTGACCGTTATGATTTTATATTGTATGTTTCAGTTTAGATTAGTTTTTAAATGCATGAAAATATGACATTTTAAACTTTATGATGGTATTTTTAAATGTTAATATTGACGTGTGTATGCATTAAGCAGACCGACTATGACCAAAAACAGTGATGCAAATCTTACAGCTGGCTGATTTTAAAAATTTGTTTCAGATCTCAATTCATAGAAGTAGATCGATGTACCCTTTTTTTTAAGAGACAGAATAATATGTTATTTTTATTAGGCAAAATATTAAAAAATAAAAGAAGTCAAACCCCAAATATGTCAAAAACGTCAATTTTTAATTATTTAATGATTTAAGAATATAAGGCAAAAAAAAAAAAAAGGGAAAAAATTCAGTATAAATGGTTCAGAAAAAAGATCAACCAAAAGCCAAATTATTAGGCAAAAAATATCTAAACCCAAATGTCAAAAAACACATTAAATCGAAAATGGTTTAAAAATAAAAGGCCAACCGGCGGCGAAAGCTAAATTCCAAAGATGTCATTGTCAACAAAGTAAAACGTAAAACATTAATTAAATAGGTTTATAAAACGAAAAATGTAAAGAAAATTATAAAATACAAACTGGCGTCGCCAGGGTTCGAACCTGAGACCTTCAGTGTGTTAGACTGACGTGATAACCAACTACACCACGACACCATGATGCCAAATTCATAGTAAAAATATTTATATTATTTAAAAATAGGTGAGTAGCAGCCTAGCAGAACTCTCCCAACGAAGCAGAGGCGGTGCGAAGGGACACTCTGGCTAAGCACAGAGTTCTCTCTCTCTCTCTCTTCTAATAAAATAAAATTCCCAACTCTGAAAAGCCTTTAATAAAATAAAAGCGAGTATTTTCAAAAAAAAAAAAAAAAAAGAGCGGCCCATTAAAACTATTTTAAAAATAACAAAGACATCATTCATGCGCTATTTGTTTACTTATGTCTAAATTGATGAATTTTGTTACACAATTTGACTAAAGAAAAGGTACAAAAGTTAATTGTTAAAAAACCTTTACATAATTTATCTGACTGACTTTATTTAGAAAATAAACAAAACAAACTTTATTTTTTTTTTCTTTTCTTGGACAACAGCAATTTGATAGAGGAGCTTTAATAAGATTGGTTAAAATACAGGTTGTCGTTTTTGTTTCTTGGTCACCACGCAACCAAATAATTTTTGTTTGGCTAAAACACGCAACAAAATAATTAGTGGTGTCGCAAGACGCAGCGGCGCAGTATATTCGGAGGGCACTTAAATAAAATGTTCCCTTTTGAGTCTCAAACACGATGAGATCTTTTTTTTTTTTTTTAAATTATTTTTTGTTCAATGAGATTAAATTAAATTAAACTGAACTGTTTCATATATAATATAATTTGATTAAATAAAATTTAAATAATTTTAGTTCAATCTAATATAATTCTAAAGCAAATAAACGTGTCCATAAAATATTAAATATAAAAAAGTATACCATATTTTATTTTAAAAAAAAAAGCCATACCATATTTTTTTATAACATTTTTAATTATTACTACAATGTAAATTTTATAATCTATGATCTATAATCATATTTAAAATTACAAGATCATTTAATTTTAATATTAATATTTTAAGCCTTCCATAATGATAAATTGATTTGTTATACCAAAATGCTCTGCATATAAAATTTTTCTCAACCACAAAGTATTTAGATCTAAACAACGCGATTGGTGGGTTCGCTTTTGGTCAAAACCAAACCTGTTCCTTTCTTAAATCTCCTACCGTACACATACAGACACCGATTTCTATTTCTCGGAGTCAAAAAATCAAACCTTGGCTTTATAAACCCTTTTTCAATTCAAAGACTTTTCATTGTTCTGTGCTTTTTTCTCTTTGCCCATCAAGGTTTTCTTGGAGAAGGGTCTTTCTTCTTTTTGATTGTACTCTTCTCCTTTTTTTTTCGCCAGCATCTCTAATGGCTTCCGTTAACAGATGGATTAGGCCCGAGGTATTTTTGCCAACTTTAATTTTTTTTTTCTTTTTTGCCTTTTTTTTAACTGTTATTTTTAAATAATGGGGTTCTCTTGCATTTTGTTTGGATTCTTGGAATGATAAGAAACTGAGGGAATATGATGGAAAACTTCAAACAAGAAAAGATGGGCTGTGTATTTTGGTTTATTAAAGAAGGCTCTGTATGTATTCGGAATGGTTTTTTGGTATATAGATGCATGTAGATCTTAGAATGTGGTTTGTTTTGGCATATGGATATGTTTTGGATCTGCAATAATTGGTTTGCAATTTTTCTAATAAACTTGGCAAAGATTTTGATCTTTGAAGCATCAATGTTTAACCATACAAGAATTTCGTGAATCTAAGATTTAGTTTTGGTTTCCTCAAAATCTTATGCCTTGTAAGATTTTCTCTTTTATCATTGCTTATGAATTGCATGGTAAATTTTCCAACAGAGAACCAATGAATCTGTTTTTTCTTAACTTGTTTCTTATTTTTTGGCACTCTCTTATGGGGCTTTTTATTGTTTAATACTGGAAATAGGTATATCCCCTCTTCGCCGCAGTTGGTGTTGCTGTTGGCATTTGCGGTATGCAACTTGTTAGAAATATCACCACCAACCCTGAAGTGAGGTATATATGATGTTCTTTTGCAACCCTTTTACCAAATTGAAATTTGCTTAAAAAAAAAAAAGAAAAAAAAGAAGAAGAAGAAGGATAAAAGCTTAACGAATTTCCAATTTCAGATATTTAAGTAGTTTGTCAATGGAAGTGTTAATCTTTTTTATGTGGCTATTATGAATTAGGGTCACCAAAGAGAACAGAGCTGCTGGAGTTCTTGATAACCAGAAAGAGGGTGAGAAATACGCAGAACATAGCCTCAGGAAGTATGTCCGCAACAGGTCTCCCCAGATCATGCCATCTGTCAACAAGTTCTTCTCAGATCCAAACTAAAACACCAAATGCCAATTTCTTCGAACTTGTTATTGGAAAATTTTATTATTTGAAATTAACTTTCGGCTACTTAATCTTTGTATTTGGAGAAAAGTAGGAGAGAAAAATATTATTTTTTTAGGAGAGAAAAATATTGTTATTTTGCAAAGGTGATGGGGAAAATATTTTGTTATTGCTTGTTTTGATGCATGATCTCGAACCTTTATAACTAATAAAGTTCACATTTGCGGTTTGGTTATTTCTTGTTCAATGCGTATACAATTTGCATTACCACCTTTTTTGACTAATCTTTGTCTGCAACGTTATTCGTTTGAAGAATTCAGTATGGGGCAACAGTAACAGGGAAATAAATTTTTTTTACTCTAGTTTTTAAATATCTTGATCAAAATAACACAGATCTGATGCCACATACAAAGCCTGCAAGGTTCCAAATTTACAGTGTAAATTTAGCAAAGCAGCAAGTAATAAGCTTCCAAAATTACTGGTCTACAATTTTGCTCTCCTACAGCTACCCAATTAATGAAGCTTACCCTTATAATATTTGGTTGGTAGTCTCACACATGGCTCATCTGCTTTCTAGTTTCTGTCTTCAAATCGGCTTTTTCATCTACTTTTCCAGGAAATCCACACTGTGCTGATGATGCCTTGATAAATTGACTTATTCCTAAAGTTAGTTTTATTTATAGTTCATCTTGTCTTTTGTAGTAATATACTGCCTCATTTAACTGAGACTTGCAGTTGCTACAATATCGATCTTGATTACAGATCCTAATCATTCATACAAATTATTTTTACATTCAAAACGAATTAATATTTTTACTTTTTTTTTTTTTCCCTTTTGTCAAGATTATATTCAACTATAAAGTCGTTTTGTATTGGGCGACATAGGGCTTCTTATGTTGTTCCATTACATGTAATCTAACGCATATATTATCCTGAATTATATGTAATCAGGCGATAATCGGGCAAATATATTTTGCTGCTCGACATCGCACAGTAGAATATTTTCCTTCAACTATATATATATATGTATTCGTTCTCATAAAGCTCACAGTAATTCTTGCATTTTCAAGACTAATTTATTGCTTCAGACGGTTCCTACAAACCAAAAATCCACTTATAGCAGCTGTTTGTATAACAAGAAATACAATTTTTGAGTTATAATTCATGACAGTCGTTCCTAATCTGAGCTTTCAACATAACTTGGATTAAATTCCTGAAATATTTACTGTCCTAGTGTTAGAGCTTTTTTCCGTCAATTATCAAGTGTCCTAGTTCCTAGTATTTGCTGATATCAGTTTATGATCAATCTCACTTGGGATTGGGGGTCAATTAAGCTTCATGCACAATCTGTACTGGTGCTCAGTAGGAGTCCCTATGGTAGTTTCTCCTGGATGATCTCCTCGAAAATTCTGCCACCAACTTTGAGAATGACGAAGAACTATCCTCAAGTAACCTTGCAGGGGAGTCATACTCTATGATCTTGCCTGTATGACTCAAAAATGTCAGCATCAAAAGCTAAAACTACATCACAAAAGCAGCAAAAGAGTTTAAAACAACCGGAGAATCCTGTTTCCATCATTTCCTCCATGTTTCAGTACGAACTTTTAGTAACTACTAAGATTCAATAAGCAAAAACTTTTATCTTATGCAGGGTTTTCTAAGCCTTACCTTCATCAAGAACCAAAACCAAGTCATTGTCAATAACAGTGGGAATCCGATGAGCCACAGTAATAACAGTGGATCCACATGTCTCTTTTCTTATCGTCTCCTGAATCACATTGTCTGTTGCCGTGTCAATAGAAGCTGTGGCCTCATCCAACACGAGGATTCTTCTTCTCTTAAGAAGCACTCTGGCCAGGCAAACAAGCTGCCTTTGTCCAACACTCCAATTTTCTCCATCTTCAGCAACTGCAGCATAACACAGAGTTTACAATGAGCAAGATTGCTTTAGTGAATGAGAGAAAACAATGAAATTCTTTAAGTAGAATTTCGTACCAGGCGCATCAAGAAGTCTTCTATCCTGCCTTATTATCTCTGCCAGACGACACTTGTTAAGAACCTGAAATGATTAGTAGTTTCAGTAAAAGTAGATTAAAATGATTATTTTCAAGAGAGTGTTTTTGATCCAAACCTCCCAGATTTCTTGATCTGAGTGCTGTTGCAAAGGGTCCAGATTAGTCCTCATTGTTCCTTGAAACAAAGTTGGGTCTTGGGGTATAATTCCCAACCTTGACCTTAAATCCTGCAACCCTATTTTAGAAATGTCAACTCCATCAATAAGAATCTTTCCTCCTGAAGGCTCCACAACTCTGAATAGAGCTTGGATTAGAGTGGACTTTCCGCTCCCTGTCCGGCCCACAATACCAATTTTTTTCTCTCCGGGGAATGTACAAGTGATACCTTTGAGAACCATTGGGAGATCAGGATTGTACTGGACATGAAGATCTTCCAGTTCAATCCTTCCATCTGTTGGCCATTCAAGGCTTGGCCTACATTCTTCAATCACTAAAGGTGCCTCACTTGGAATATTTGTGAATTGAAGAATTCTCTCAACTGATATCATTTTATTCTCAACGTTGCACAGATTCCATATAACCCATGCCTGGAGAACATTAAGATTTAAACCATAGGTTGCTGCAAGTCCTGCCAAACCTGAAATAAGATCAATAAGTCCTCTAGGTCAAAATAGAATTCTAAGAAGTATTAGTAGTGAATCTGTTGAAGCAAAGTTGAATGGTCCAAATCCTGGCAACAAATCAGTGATCATATTTCCTATTAGTTGCTGGCTTAATATTAGACAGGAAATAGTAAGGGCTTACTAGGGTCAATGGATGACCGAGGCAGGCTCACCAAGATGATCAGAACAAGAAAGAATACAACGTTAAAAAGAAAATTGATCCGAACTGACAACCATTCCATTGTGGCAGCATTGTGAAAGGCTACTCGAGAATAGTCATCTATCAGGCTTAGAGTTTTCATCAAGAATCGGTTTTCTTGATTGAAACACCGAATTGTTGCTGCGCCTGTGATTGATTCAGAAAAGTGATGGAGTATTGGAGCCTTTCGAATTCCAACCATCCTGGCTAGTTCCCTGGCAGTGGTAATGTAATAAGCCTGCAAAAATTAAGTTAGAACACATAAATGATTAAATGCATATATCTTCGGTTAGTATGTCTCTCTCTGAAAATAATCTAATAATATCTTAGTTTATTCTGTTGTGCTTGTAGTTATATAATGAAATTGTGCTGTAGATCTCCCTTTAATTTAAGAATTACCATTCTGTCAAAAGAATAGAAAAGTAAACTTAGAAGTCCGTATTCTTACCTGATACCATACTGAGATTGCAAGAACAGCAAGGAAAAGAAGGAAGATTTGCCAGGCCACTTGAGACACAAGGACGACAATACTTAATAGCTGAATAACTGCAAAGGCCAACCCTGCTAATCTATATGGAATGTCTGTATCTACTGTGCTTTGATCGGTAGAAGACTGCAAGAATTATTTAAAAAGAGAAAAAGCAGCCAAAGAAGGTAAATCAAGTACTGGAATATAAGCTTAAAAAGGCAACACATAAGAGCATGCAAGTAATGAAAACACTTACCCTGCTGAGGATTCGGCTTGAAGGTGTCGAATCAAAGAATGAAATGGGTGCCCGGAAAATTGACGTGATCATTCTGTGGAATAGACATTGAGCAGTTTCAATGGCAATAGTTGCCAAGAACACTGCCCTTCCCAATATGAAAATGGAGCTCCCACCAGATAACAGTATAAAGATCCCTATTAACTGCTCATTGCTGACCCTGCCTTCTTTCTCTGTTGCCCAAGCAAGCCAGTAGTTGCTTCCCATCTGTAGTCCCTGAAAGAAAACTTGGCAGAGAAGAATGACTGGAACAAGGGTTCCTCCATAAGCAGAAGTGATAAAGGTCGAGTACACACTCCATTTCACTCGACCAGTTTCTGCTTCTTCTTCTTGAGTTTTCTCCAGAAGTTTGCCATTGGTAAAAGGCTCCCTGAACCTGTCTTCTACAACTTCTATTTGATTTGTGTGATGGGGTGCACGAACACAGGAATCATTTTCTTGGCATGTTTTAACTTGGCTTAGTGATTTTCTATGAGCAGCCATTTGACTAACAAGTTCACCACTTCGATCTCCAATCAGATCTTCATACTTTCCTGATTGAACAATTCTTCCGTCTTTCATTACCTATCAAAAGTTACATTTCAGCAAAAAGGTAAGCAACAATATTGTTCCTCAAACTTAGGAAACATGGCCAACAAGTTCAATAACTCACCAACACAAGGTCTGCTGCTTCTAAAAATTCCAGTTGATGGGTAGCATAAACAACAGTCTTCTGGGACAATAGTTGCAAGAGACATTTCTGCAAAAACATTCCAAGTTCTAATTAAATCATCTAGTAGCATTATGAACTAATAACTTAACGAAAAAAAAAGGTTAAATAAAGAATTTTTTCTTGCCTTGAATAAATGTGTTCCTGTATGTGCATCAACAGCACTGAAAGGGTCATCAAGGAAGTAAACGTCTGAATCACTATAGACAGCCCTTGCAAGTTGAATTCTCTGCTTTTGTCCTCCACTTAAGTTCATCCCTCTCTCTCCCACCACACTCAAATCTCCATCTACCCACATCATGATATCCTTGTCCAAAGCACAACCGTCCAAGACATCCTCGTAATAAGCTTTGTCCATTTTTTGGCCAAACAACACATTCTCCCTTATGGTTCCAGTTTGAATCCAAGCACTCTGAGGAACATAAGCTTTTGTACCATAAACCTTCATACCTGCCCCAGAAATTCTAGGAACCTCACCAAGTATACTGCAAAGTAAGCTTGACTTTCCAGAACCAACCGAACCACAAACTGCAACCTTGTACCCTTTCATTATACTCAACTTCTCTGCAATTTTGATTACAGATTTCTTTAAATTGATATCACTTGTTTCCCAAGTGTATTCCCCCTTTTCAATTTCAATCACAGTATTAGAAACCTTTGAAGTATGATAAGGCATCAGCTTCTTTTGATCTTCCTTGATGAATTCATGGACACGATCAACTGAGACCTTTGTTTGAGTAATCATGGAAATAAGCTCGGGCAGGTTGTAGATAGGCTCCTGAAGAATTCGAAATGTTGCTAAAGCTGAAAGGACTGTGCCTGCTGTTAACGGTGTATGCAGTAGAATGCAAACACTGAAAGTGACAACTGAAACCAAAGTTGGTGAAGCCCAAAAGAGAAAGGCTACAGCTGAGCATGTGTAGAGGTACCTCTTCAGCCAGCTTCTCTCGGTTTCTCTAAGTTCGAGGAGTTTCTTCAAGAATCTGGGTTCCCATGAATGCAGCTTTAAAACTCTCATGCTCTTTAGAGTCTCAGATGCCATCTTGATTCTTGCATCCTTCGCGTCCATGATCTTGGAGTGAAGACTTTCTTGCATATTGGCCAGAGGAGTGTTGCATACCATCACAAGAACTGTGGTAAGAAGAGCAGCAAAGGAAGGGGCAGCACCCAAATTCCTATAAAGGATAACCAAAGCTAGAAAGACCTGAATTGGAAGCAACCAAACACCATGGATGTACCAGCAGCAATCTCCAATCCTCTCTACATCCACATTGATTAAATTTATGATTCTTCCATTGTTTGGGCCAGAGTACTTGATCGATATAGACTTCTTAAAAATCATTACTGTTAAAGCTCCCTGTACTCTTAGTCCAATCCGGCGAGCACCAAAATACCATTGCCTTTGAGTCAATGACTCCAATGTTTTCGCAAAGAAGAAGATGAATGCAAGAATTAGACCATACCGGATGCTTGAGCCATCACTTTTTTCCAGCAAGTAGTTTACAAAATTTGTGATAAGAAAAGGACCGATATATGATGCAGCAGTATTTATCCCTGCAGAATTAAACTGCAGTATGTAAAAAAACTTGCAGAACAAAAAAATTACAAAAATAAAAAAAATTGAGCATAATAACATATATAAAGCTACCTGCAAAAACAGCATTTATGGCCAATGAATTCCATACAGCATTAAGTATGGCTTTTGGCAAGGAAGAATCTTCATTTTTCTGCTTCCGAAGTGACTCTTCAAGCAAAGCTGAAGCATTATCTGCTCTTTCTGATTGAGGGACAGAAGGAATATGAGGCAATTCAAGCTTTTGCAATCGACCAGTTTTGAAAAGTGGATTCAGCCATTGGAATGTAACTTTGCTCCAAATTCCAGCACATGTGAAAACATCAGCATTGCTAGGAGGATGAAAATCCTCCTCTTTTTGAAGTAATGGCTCTTCAAGATCATTGCGGTTTTTGACATAACCAAGAAGATTGAAACAGAGCAAAACAGACAAAGGAAAAGAAGCAAAATCCCCCGTACCAGCTTGTGGAAGAAAATTTGGAATCTCTATGGATTTGAAATAGTTAACGATAATATAAATGGACACATACAGCAAACCAAGAATGCTGGAAAAGACCCACCAAAATATGAGGACCCAAGGCCACCTTCGAATTCTACATTTGGAATATACTGCAACTACTGCGGCTAAACCCCAAGTCAAGGCTGAAAATAAAGATTCAGAATTGACAATTCTGTAATTCCAGTATTCATAAAAACCAAAACCCAAATACAAAACCGAGACCATAGCATTTACAAGAACAGTGAACACAGAAAAACCTCCACATTCTCTAAATCCTCTACTTTTAACGTTCTCGTTCGTACTTCTTCCTCTCACAATGTCTACCAAAATCCATATCAGCAACACCACAGAAAAGCCTACGTTAACAATCTCCAAGTAGATATTCATGGAGGCCAACTCCATGACTAAATTCTAAAGACAAATCACAAAACCAAGTTCAGATGGTAGATATCTCAACCATTCAGAACAAATATTTTAACCCCCTGGCTTAGATTTTTGTAATATATATCTCTGAAACCTGCATTACAAACACCTTGACGATAGGAACAATGACGACCCGTGTTAGATAAACATATATAGTAAGAATGTAATTGAAACATTCATATTGGAAAGGAGATAATGAGGAGATAATTGAATTTTAAATCCAACCAGTTAAAGAAAAAAAGAAAAGAAAAGTTTTTTACAGTTCAAAATAGCACACCCTGTGCGAATCATGAAGAAAGACGCACGTGGCCGTTTGAGGGTGGTGACGAGGAATGAGCAGTGCTTTACACATATATAGTGGGTCTGTGGGTCGCTTGGTCTGATTCTTTCTTAAATAAAGAAAATTAATAAAGAAAAAAAATAAAAATCTCCATGATTCTTCACAATCTTTGTCATCTATCCTTTTCAGCTCCATAGCATTATTAATATTTGTTTCTTTTAGAATAATACTAGAGTAACTATCTAATTTACTAATATTTATTATTAATTATATATATTCAGAGTTTATTTTTTTATATAAGCTATATTATTATACTAAATAATAAATTGATAATATATATATATACTTAATAAATATGTTGGTATACTATAACATACTTTGGCATTCCTCTTATCTTTATAATTATATTAATTAAAAATTTAATATATCTATTTCAAAATATATCATCAGCCTATCAACACTTTTTATAGGGATATGAATTATAATTTTTAAAACTTAAAAGATTAAATTTTCAAATTAGCGTAAACTCAAAAAATATGAAATATTCACTTACTTTTATTATATATTTTATTGTCATTGTCTCGTTATCTCCGGAAGTCACGCTGTCAATTTTTTCAAATTAGTGTAATAGGTGTGTGTCTTCATGCATGTCTTCATTTTTTTTTGGTAATTGCATGTCTTCATTTTGAGGACACAGTTCGAATTCTGCATCATATATTTTTCTTAATAAAATAAATATGGATCCATTTTGTTACTAAAATAAATGTGGAAAGATATATAAATCTAATTAACTCAGTTTTAAATTATTCTCTTTCTGCATGATTACATGATGACTATGATATTTTTCTCCTATAAGTCAAATTTCGTAATTATTGTTTTTGTATCAATGGTTGGAGAAAAGAAAGGATGCCAAATCCAATTCAAACTGAAAGTAGAAACCAAAAAAGAAAGCAAAAAATAAAACAATTCCTCCTAATAATTATACTGCTTGTTGTATTGAAATTAATTGTAAATAGAAGTAAAATTCGAAGTTTTTTCCCTTTTTATTTCCTCCTTTATTTGGTAATTAATAGCTAATATAATCTCTTTATTATTATTTTTATTTTTATTTTTGAAGTGAAGTCATCTCTTAACTTATATTTTTTAAATCATATAATACCATAACAAAATAAAATCATATTTTGATATAAATTGATATATACTTTCCTTGAAGGCACGTATACTTGATTTTTCTATATAATTTCTTAAATAATCACTTCTGATTCTGTCATTTAGGCTAAAATATGATAAAATTTAGCACACAAAATCTAAAAAATTAAAAGTTAAAATTTAAAACATGATTTGTCCTAACCAAAGCCTCAACTTTTTAATATAAAAGAACATTCATTTAATTAGAAAGGATTCTAAACTTATGGGTTGTCAGGATATTATTCCAAATTAATACCACCGGAACCAACTAAATTTATAAAAAAAAACTCAAATCAAATTTTTTCTGTAAATATCAAGTAATGTGGGTAATATTTGTTTGTTACAAAAATTGTAAAAAATACAAAGAAATGAAATAATAACACGTAATTTATTTAAATTTTATAAAAACAAATTAATCTGATATATATATATATATTTTTTGAGATTAGTGAGTCCAAGTTTATCACAAACTTTGGTAGTGCATATTTACAGCGTGTAGAATAATGATTTGACAAAGCCAGCAAAAGTTTAAAGAAAAAAGTAAACGTATTCATATTCTGGCATGAAAATAACAATGTTTAAGCTTGAAGATCACTACAACTACTTCTATGGTAAAAGTAAAATCATTATCTCTAAATTACAGAGAGAGAGAGAGAGAGGAATATTCATGATCTGGCAACGCACTATGGTTTTACGGCGTGTGCTTTGCACAAGAGTCTAGACCATTCACTCTCTATAAATCTCAGTTGACACGTGGTGGTTCTCCACTGGCGTGTGGTGCGTAAAAGCAAAACCACAGTGAAAGTGTGTAATTCTCGTGTGCATTTTCATTGATTAATAATTTTATTAGCTGCATTTTTTTGAAGAAAATTCAATTAATCTATAGCCAAAGACTGATCAATTATCCAAAACCCTTTTAATAATCTGTTTTAGCTTCTTCTTTTGTTTAGGAAATTTTGTTTAGCTTTTTTAAACCTTCCTAGTTTGACCCGAATCCAATCCAATTTCATAATTTGGTTTGGATTTGGTTATTGTCCTTTCTTTTGGTATAATAATAATAATAATCCTTTAGGCTTCTTAAATATCTTTTCCAAATTGTTTCAGTTAAAAACAAAAATAGTAAATTTATAAATAAAATTTTAAAATTTTATTTCCAAAAAAGATAATAAGGTGGTTACTTTTGCTCTTGAGTTCCTAACCCACTAGGGCCACTACTCAAAGTGTCAAGAACAGTATTGAAAAGACTTACAAGGTTTAGAATTACATGTATCCAAAACTTATCCAAAATTCGAAGCCAAAAAAGCGAATCTGGCTTTGAAGAATCATACATTGCTTAACCTTAAACGTGTAAGTTCAAATTCTACCAAACTTTATTATAACTATTGTTATGTGCTTCATCATAATTTAAAATGATACCTTTTGTCCAAAAAAAATAAAATTCAAAATAATACAGCTCGGCGGCTCTTTACCTACAACCATGCATTTTTCATAGTTTTTATTTTTATTTTTGTAGCTTTCAATGCGCACTGAAAAAATGAAAATGGTAGACCTCTTTGCAACTTTTTTTTTTTATATGTATTTTTTATGTTGCAGCCTTTTGCATTTCCTTTAAGCAAATACCCATTTGCAAATTTGTTCTTTTCTTTTCAATTTAAATGTCCCTTTTTGCTTATTTAATTTTTCTTTTTTGTTGGCCAATCTCTACATTACCTCTATGTATTATATAATATTGACATAGTGATAACTCTTATAATGAGCATATATATATATATATATATTGCAGTGTGAGCTAGTGTTATCCTTTATGTAGTGTCATTATTATAATTAATATACATTTGCCCTTGTCCCATTTCCAACCCACATGGACTTTTGCTTATTTTATTTTGTCATTTAGTTTGGGCTGTGGTCAGCCTCTGCACAGTGCGAACCGTGTTGGTTGACCAAATAAGACCCATTATATTATTGTCATCTTAGAAATAATTAATATGTATATAATATTTTACTTCTGAGTATTTTGCTTGTAAAATTGCAATTATATACATATGACCTATTAAATACTCTTGTCCTTTATCCGGAAAAAAAAATATATATATATATTAAAGATTCTTTTGCCCTATTGTTATTCCATTAAAAAGCAAAAAACAAAAAACACATGCATAAAAAAGCAATAACCAAATGGCAGTTTTATACATTTAAAATAATCTTGTCGTCTTGTTATTTTTCTAAGTTGCAATATTCGTTAATTTTTAATTTGCATATCGTTAATAATTTTTTTAGCAATAACATGGTAATTGATTATTAGTATCAATTTAAAAATTAAAATGTTTAAGTATACGTATAATGTGTGTGTATATATATTTAAAGCTATAGCTTATATGTTATAAAGTTGACACAATAAGTCCACTTACATGTAGTTGTAAGTCTATCTAATAACGAGATATAAATATATAGAATATTACGTTAAACAATGGTTGCTTCAGAAAATTAGGCTTATTTGTGATAACTTTTGATTATTTTTATTCAAAAGAAATTTATTTTTATGGAAAATTTGATTTTACTAGCTTTAATTTTAATCTTCTCTGAAAATATAGAACTCGTTCAAACATCTGTCCAAATAGTTCAGAATTTGTTTTTCATCTTACAAAACCATTAACAACATTTCAAAAGCCATATTCAAGAAATAGCTGGTTTAGAATAGTAGCACTGTTCCGTGATATCATGTGGAGGTATATTTTTGCATATATATATATTGTAGAATGTGAAGTGATTAATGTATGAGTAGAATAGAATCCGACTAAAATGACTGTCCGGGAATGTTATCGATCAAAATGTCCAAGCCTTTAGTAGAGCTTCCGATTGAAGTTTATTACTCAAAATCGACTATCATATGAAATTTCGGAGAGATCATCACTTGTGGAAATCTTTGTTGCACATGTTCGAGAGTTTGTCTGCATCTTCTAAGACATAGAACATTTCTAATAAACTGCTCTAGAGATTTATTCTATTATGAGACTATTCTAATCATGAGCCATGTGCTTCAGTCCATTAGGTTTGAAGACTTAGTTTTCTAGAGACCTAAATAGTGTGAGACATTATAAATACCTTTTCAGAATATTAAAATAAAAATTCTGAATTGTAACCCTAGAAAAATCCTTTTTTTTTTTTTAGCTTCCACAGAATTTTCTGACTTGAACTTGAACTTTACGTTTGTTCTATTGNTAAAAAAAAAAAAAAAAAAAAACAAAAGAGTAAAATGGTACCACTACAATTAATAATTAATACAATGAATTGCAGTTAAAAAAATATATTTATATGACTTAAAATAGAAAGGTGTGGAATGGCTTCCTTTGTGATTCCTCGTGATTACATGGCACTTGGTAGAATAGCAATGTTTTTTTCTGTGCCTCTTTCACGTGACTAACAGTGAGAAACTGAAATAGTACCAATCTTGACAGGTTGCAAATAATAATGAAAACATAATCTGAAACTTAGAAAAAACCAACAACCTTTTTTTTTTTTTTTTTTTTTTATCAAAAGATTAAAGCCTTTTCAAGGTTGTTAGAAAAAAACCAACAACTTTGGAAAAAGGTTTAATTAGTGTATATATATTAAGGAAAAACATTTAATGGAATTTAGTGTGAAAAATTATAGGGTTTTATAAACAAAAGTGAGGAAATCAATGGGCTCATAGTGTCGACACTTTTGAAGGAGAAAAAGAGGGTAAGAAAAGAATGAAGTATATCAATTTCTCCTAAATATCGTCAAGGGACCAACCACCCACCCGATCTCTCTGTCAAAACCTGACTTTTGATTCACGCTTATCTACTTTTTCTGGATACTTTCAGACCCAAAACTTTCTTCTTTGATCTTTCATGGTGATTTTGACAATTCTATTTTTTTTGGTTATATATATTTCGTCACAGATCGTTACCCATCTATAAAATCTATGAATAATAATGAATAAAGCATATAATTTAATTTTAATCTAGCTACTTTTTTGCAAATTTAAATTTATAAAAATAATAATGTTGTGGTTTTAATATAGTATTAAAACTGAATTCAATATTTGTTATTGTTAATTTTTAAAAATTAATTCTTTCGTTATATCATATATGTTGAATTTTTTTAAAATTATTTTTCTTCTAACCTTCTAATCTAGTTCTCATAATTTTCATGTTCTAGTCCATATGTGAGATTATCCATCTCTGTATCTTTTAATTTAGAGCATTTTCAATGGTGAATGTGGATTGATATATATGTGGCATAAAAATAGACACTGTCTAAATTTACGTGGCATAAATACACATTCAATTTAAAAATTGTTCTCCAATAATAATGTGCACAAATATTATTTATGGTTATTAATTAATTATATATTTTATTAAATATTTTTAATTTTTGAACAAATTAGATTTTTAAGGTAAATTTTACTTTTTAAGCAATTTGATAATGTCTGAGAGAGCCTCCAGAAGTAGACATTCTCCTTGACAATGTCTAGGCCACGTCAGCTTGACATTCATTTTAAACATTACCATTGGAATGTATTTTTTCAAAACAATATCCATATTTACTTATATGATATGTTAATTTTAGCAATTCACATTTCCATTGGAGATGATCTTACTCTCTTTCTACTTTTGTGAAAGCGGCTGTTACAATTCGTTTTTGAATTATGGTTTAATAATAATAATAATAATGTTTTATGAATTAATGATAGCTAAACTCATTTTTCTTGTTATTTTGTAAAAGAGCCAAATCAACCAAGTACGTACAATACAGAAAGAAGTCAGAGAATAGTGGGAAATGAGTCATATATGACGCATTATATATATACTCTTTAATAAAGTGGTTCATGATTAATTAGAGGATACTTCCCAATTCTCTGGAGTTTTCCATTCCTTCATGAGGCCTACAACATGTCACTTGTCTATATCACACTTGTTTTGAAATCCAGTTGTCTGGTTTGTTTTTCTTTTTTCCTCTCTAAAGGAAAAGTATTGTTTAATTTTTTTTTCCATGCATGAAATCATTTTCATTGATCTGCTTTCTTTGAATGTTCAAAGTTCCCACTAATATAGTAAATATGGATGAACCCTCTTTCTTACTGAATGTATATATAGGCTAGCTAGCCTGTAGGAATGTTGAACATATATAGCTTTTAGCAAACATTTTCTAGGGTATTTTTTTTAATTATATTACAATTAAAGCTTTCAATATTTGGTGTCTATACATGTATGTTAAAAATTTGAATTAATTCCAATTTAATACTTTAAAACTTTTTATATTTAGTCAATTTAAATTTTAAAGTTTTTAAATTGGTACAACTAAGTCAAATTTTATAATTTTATTGGATAGATTGTTAAAAAAGTACATGTAACAATCATGTGATAATGGATTAATTGCAATTTAGCATCTAAATTTTGTATGGTTGTAAAATTTAGATTTTTAATTTTCAAATCTATACAAATTTGTTCAATTTTACAACTGTTAATGAAGCATACGTGACAAAAACATAACACATTATCTTTTTTAATTTGAAGCAAATGACATAGTAAACTGGCAAGCACGCCACCACGTGCCATGAAAGTGCATGGTTGGACCATCAACTGCTATCACCATTTCCCACGAGTGAGTAATCATCATCTATCTAGAGCTAATCGAAAAGTTTCAATAAAACTATGTCAGCCTTACATCTCGAATCAGCAAAAAAATGCAACTCTAGACATGGCAACTTGCAGCCAATGTGGCCATTAAAGTAGATGTTGACCACCAACATCGAGGGATTATCACTCGCGCCAAATGAAAGTTTTTTTGTCAATTTATGTTTCGATAGTGGTAATGTGGCTTGATTTGCCGAGAATTAACCACACAGCTTCCAAGACCTCATCGAAGTTGCTGTCTTTGCCACTTCCACTGTCAACTAGTGGTTCAATACCACAAACACCAAAAGAACCAGCAACCATCAATCTGCAAAACGGTGTAGGTCTTATGGCCCAATTTCATTGAAAACCCCTTCAATGGAGAGCTTAAAATCGCAGTAAAATCTCCTTTTCCGATGACACTGGCTCCAACGATTTAGTTCTCACTATCCACACAAAAACATTTACCTTTCGCCGATCTATGTGATGACTCACCAAAAAACAATGCAACAAACAATCCAAAATTCAGTAGAATCACCATTAAGTCGCTTCAAATTTTGCAAGTTAAGATACACCACTAAATAATAATAATAATGTTTACTATATGTTCTTCCCTTTAATTCAAATGGCAAAACCTATATGTTCGTCCCTTTCATTAAAATGGCAAAACCTTTAACGTATACGTTCTGACAAAAGTGGCAGTTTGGCCCCAAATATTGGTGCTCCTCCATTATTCATGAAGTTTCTTTAAAGTTATGACATTTGAATCAGCAAAATAATTTACTAAAAAATCTAATAAAGTACAATTTGTTAACTTAGGACAATTGTTTGTTAGTATTAGTTGGTAGCTAAGTTTATTATACATGTTAATTAACTAAAAATATAAAGGAAGGAAAAAAAACAAAAACCAAAAACTAACAGAATTTCAAATTGTGTTTTATTTTGTGTCTATTTTTGTCTCATTTAAATTTTTATTTAATTGAAGTGTCTAACTACCACTAACAGATACTAACAGTAATACTAATAATAACATTTGAAATAAGCCATCTACACAAAATTTAGTAAAAAAAAAAAATTTACAAGGCAACCTAAGTTCACTAATTTTTATTTCCTTTTTTTCTTGCATTCAGAGTTCTCTCCTTTTGACTCAGCTCCAATTTTTTTAAGCCACTTGCACTTAACAAAAGTTGGCAGAAAAAGAAGTGAAGAAATTGGAATAAAAAGCAGCAAATAAGCAGAAGAAAAAAGAAGACTGCAAATTACAAACTTGTTGTAACGGTGGAGTCTAAAATGTGGGAAAAGTACAAGAACAGGTATAAAATGAAAGAAAGAACATTAATTTAACATTTTGACATGGACTACAAACTTGTACCATCTAGGATTCAGAAAATTACCAAGATGTTTGCTGTTTCAGATCAAGCAACTAGAGAACTGAGATGTCTATAATTCTGGTTTGACAGTGAGGAGGTAATAGAATCTTCCACAGCCTGGCCTTGTGCAAACAAAGATATTGGTTCATCAACTTCTTATTGATGGAATTTTGTTTCAAGTTCACATTTGATCCTTTCTCATATGAGCAAGATGGTCAATTAATGGAATCGAGGCTCTTTTGCTTACCGATGAAAGCAGGCGAAGACATGGATGATCCTGATAGAGGACTTGAAGGTGATTGAGCTGAAGCAGCAAAATGTGGCTTTTCTTTAATTACACCTTGCATTAGTCCAGCAGTATATTTCATTTTCGTCGATGGACTTGGAAGATAACTCCCAACTGAAAATATCCTTTTGTTGCTTGGAAAGGACGAAGATTTCGAATATATTTGCCTAAGTGGGATATGATTGTCTTCCAAATCTCTAGACATACTGAAAGAATCCAAAGAATCATCGTCTCTCAGCTCCATTCCAGCAGCTTTTTTCTCTTTCCTCCTAGGCCACCGCAGAAGAAACGTGAGGCTTCTTGCAGCGTAGTTTGTAGAACCCAGTTTCTTATTATTGTTCAATGAAGTTGTGGAGTCATATTGGCTCAGTTCACCTGAACATGTACTGAATTGAAAACTTGCCTGATCACAACTGGCATCAAAAGGATTCTCAATGCCGGTGAACAAGAAAATTTCTGCTTCAGGAATTCTGAAAGAAGTTCCAGGACTGCTTCCAATACCCTGCATTCTCAAATGGGAAACAAGGTCGCTCCTTGTCTTGTAATCTTGATTGTTAGAGATCCCTCCAGCTGAAATTAACTGTTTCATTAAGATTTCAGAGGACGGTGATCGTGGTCATTGCTTGAGAAGATCTAGAGGAGTCATGCCATTAGCATCGCAGATGTTCAAGTTAATTAATTGATGGAACAGTCGTAAGGAGTTCCACCAAATTACACTGAAAGTTCTCAATGACGGCCAAGTGAAGAGCTGTTCTTCCATCGTTGTTCCTGACATTGATGATGTCCTGCATATTCACAATCTTACCGCATACCAACTGATTCATAAGTTCAATCTGCCTGTCCATTCTACGAAACCCAGGGGCCTGAAAACAAGCCACTGCCATATGTAAAAACGTATCTTCGTAACTGTTTGATAAAGCTGTTAACGATGGAGACTCACGAATTAAGACCTCCACGACCAGTAAGTAACCCCTGTAAGCAGCCACATGTAATGCTGTATTCCCTTGATTGTCTGTAGAGGTAAGGATATCCAAGAACGATACTAGATTCTTAACAACCTGAATTAACAAAAAGATGAAAAATTATAACATGTCAGAATTCACATAGCATAAAATGACCATTGAATGATTATGATCTGGTGTACCATCCATTACAGGGACATCCTAAAGTTTTGTAGCCAGATAAGAAACGTATGAAAATCTCAGCAAACAAACAGAAACCTTCCAAATAGGTAAATAACAGTAGTCATTTAATGAGAAAGGTGTCTGGCTCTGGCTACAATAAATTTGCAAACAGAAACCTCTAAATTAATAAGAAGCCAACTGCCTAAGAAGAGAAAAAACTTGCATACAACGGGGCACTATGTCATCTCTTACCATTTACAAAATGTTTATTGAATGTCTGTTTATGAATGTTCCATTGTAAACATCACATGTACAAACAGTTTTATATATGTTTTTACCATCCAAGAGACCACCAGGTCCACAATCACAAGTCCGGATCCATAGGAAGCATATCTATATGAATAAACTAAATTCATATGGACGGTGCACAAGTTATGTGTGCAAGATGTTGGGGGTCCATAGAAGAAGCTCTGAATCTTCTATTAAAATGTCGAACTTTGGGAAAGTAGATGAAAATTTCCCTCTTAATTATACACACACACATATTTTATATGGTCGAGATATCTACACTTGTTACTAATTATTATTTATCAGTGATATCATTATCGCTAATTGTTAATAACAGTTTTTTTAACAACAAATCTACAACTCACTTTAAAAAATGGTGTCAAAGTAAAATATATAAATATATATATATATATTACACTTCTTTTTAGCTTAAAAAAAAGTCTAATTATGCATCTCAACTTGCGTTGGTATATATATATATATATATATATATATATTTAACTTACATTATACATGTTTGCATAAATTTATCTGATAGTGATCCAAATATGCTCCTGAAAAACAAATAACAGTATTAATGCTATACAACCCAAAAATTTGATCCAAAACTTATTCTAAATGATGTGGCATTTGACGTAGAATGCCATTATGCCAAGTCATAATGCCACATAATTATAAAAATCTTAATCGCTTTATTTTTTATTTTATAATTTTTATTTTAAAAATTAAAACCCTTCCAATTCTCCTTCCCTCTCTCTCGTCTCCTCCCTTAATAATTTGAGCAACCTCCAAGGATGACGTTTCTGTTCTATCTTATCAATCTGACCCTAAATTATTAAATTCCTTCTTACCATTCATCTCTTCTATCTTCCTGCACTAACTCTCAAGCATCAATATTCGAATGCACAGATGCTGTGTAGTTACAGAACATTGAAACTACTCTCTTCCTTTTCTTTTCTTTTGAAGAAGAGAAACTCATAAAAAAAAAATTCTTAAATTCTAATTGTTATTAACGTGCTTGGACAACTCTTATTTATAAAGTTTGAAAAGACATCAAATTATATTTCCATTTGAAATATACGTATACTAATCTTTCAAAAGGATACAACTCTGTGTAGATCGTTATATCTCCTCTCTTTGTACAAAGATAACTTCTGTGTAGAAATAATATTACACATCTTAAAATATTTACTAAATTTAATTAATAAGTATTTTTGTGACATTTATTTTNTTTATTTTATGGCATTTTTTTAAATGTGTCATGAATGATAGTTTTTTGTGGCATTTAATAGAAAGTGCAACTAAACATGTTTTCCTCGCATTTATTTTATGACAATTTTAAATTTGACACCAAAAATAATATTTTGTGGCATTTATTACAAAGTGCATATAAATTTTTTTTTTTTTGCATCACTTTTAATAAAATGCAGNCTTTTTGTAAAATGCATGGAGAAGTTTTGTTTCCTCAACACTTTTTTTATACTGATGAGAAAAATAAATATTTTTGCAACATTTTATTAAAATGCTGAAAAAAGTATAATATATATATGATTTAAAGAAATTATGAAAAAAAAAACTCTGACCAGATAAATTAAAAATAAATAAAAATATTTATTTAATATTATATTTCAGTTCATATAATATGTTATACCTTTGCATTTTATTTTAAGTCCATTTTATTTTTCCTTATCACATGAATATATGTAATTAATTGTTAACTCAATATATATTTGTAATTTACCAAAAAAGAAATATATATATATAGAGAGAGAGAGAGAGTATAAAGTGGGGTGCACTAATATTAAATTGACTAGCTATTTTTATTAATAAAAAAACAATCAGCTATATTTTTATTTTAAATAAAATAATAATAATAAAACTAAAAAAATATAAAACCAATCAGCTATTTTTACAAAAAAAATAATAATAAAACTAAAAAAGTAAAACTCTATTATATATACCCAAAGAGAAAAAGGGAGAACGGGAAAAGCCAATTGGGTTCTTATGAAAATTGCTAATCCTTATACATAAAGTGGGGTCCATTATTAGCTATTTCTACTCAAAAATAAAAGAAAAACAAAAACAGCAAAGCTACATCTACCAATAAAACACCTGTTATATTGATGCCCAAAAGAAAAAAGGGGAAAAGGCAAAATCTAAATTGAGGGCTGTCGGCTTTGAAGCTTTACATTGAAGAATGGCGCGCAGAGGGAGTGCAATTGGGTTTAGGCAGCAAGTTATTTCTTTGCAACTGATTCTTCTCTACCTGTGGATTGAATTTTTTATTTATTTACAAACTGATTTCTCTACCAAAAGCAAAAATCAAAATCAAATAAGTTTCTTTATTACTTATTATAATTCTTTCAATTAGATATGTAACTTTAGCTTATATACTTTGTATTTCTGGAGAATTTGTTTGCCCTAAATGTTCTTTCTATCCAATGAGTATTTAATGAGTAATAGATGTGTAATTGATTCTTTTCATGCTTTTGAATTAGAATGACTTTAATTTGTCTATTGTTAGGTTAAACCATTTGAATTGATTATTTTGAATTAGAATAACTTTAATTTGTTTATTTTTAAGCCCTTTGAATTGATTTTTTTCATGCCTTTGAATTAGAATGCCTTTGAATTATTTTTAACTTGGTTTCATAGGTCTTTGTTTCAAACTTGACTAATATCATGTCTTATAGCTTTCTTGTACTCTCTTGTAAATTTGCTTAGTAACTGTTGGAAAAAGTATGTTTCCATGTCCCAAATTGTTTTAGATTACTTTTAAATATTAGAATTAATATATATATATATATATACAAATATATCATGGAGAAAAGTCATTCACGTATGTATATATATATATGTATATATGTATATATATATATAATACAAATTGTCTTTCAGTTTGTAAACATTTATAGAGATGATTACTTTTTATATTTGAATTTTAATATAAATGTTTACTTACAACATCTTATTTGAATAACTATCAATAAGTTTTTTAATTTTTTGCATTTGAATATTATATAGCTATCAATGAGTTTTGAATTTTTTTTTCATTTGAATATTATATATGTACAAGGTAGGTAGAGTTTGTATCATCCATAAAAAGTCTGGCATGGACAAAAGTTGGATGAAATTTTCAAGAGTCTCAATTCCATATATTGAAGGTGTTAAAGGTTTTCTTGAGTTTGCATACGTTAATAAGGTGCCAGGGTTATTGATAAATTGTCCTTGTAAGAAGTGTTGCAATACCTTTATTCAGAAAAAAGAAGTAGTATATAAGCATCTTATTATTCATGGATTTGTTGAGGCTTATATAAATTGGATTTACCATGGAGAAACTGGATTATATACAATGCATGTTCAAAAACAAGATAAAGAATTAGCATTGCATTCGAATGATGATATTTGTGAAATAGTACAAGATGCATTAGGATTTCAAAGGCAAGAGAGTTGTAACTTTGATGATGATCAACATGTTAATGAGAAGGAGCTTGATAAAAACACATTAAAATTTTTTAAGTTATTAAAAGATGCTGAGTGTGAGTTATACCCTGGTTGCACTAAATTTTCTTTACGATCATTTGTTATTCGTTTGTTTCACATGAAAGTGCTTCACAAATGGAGTCACACGTCATTTACATTTTTGCTTCAATTATTGAAAGATGCATTCTCAATTCATATTATAAGGAAAGAAAAATTGTTAGAGATTTAGGGTTTGATTACAAAAAGATTCATGCATGTCCAAAAAATTGTACACTATATTGGAAAGAGAGTAAAGATTGTGAAGAGTGCACTATATTGGGACTTCAATTTTGGGAAGTATACATTGAAAATGTGTTCGAATTAAATGAGCCTTCGGTTAGACCTTATCAAGTAATAAACACAGTTGGAGAAGCTTTGGAAATAACAGTAGCGTAGAATTCATTTGCCGTATGGTTTCTTTTTCTTATTCTTTAAAATTTTGTAGAGTGAAAATCTAGTACACCTTCTTTCATATACACTACCAAAAAAAAATGTGGCACAAGGATTCATTATTAGCAAAGATCTTGAAAAAGAAATAGCTGAAAAAAAATTAGGACTTCAATTTTGGGAAGTATACATTGAAAATGTGTTCGAACCAAATGAGCTTTTTGGCTAAACCTTTTCAAGTAATAAACACATTTGGAGAAGCTTTGATGAGAATAACAGTAGCATGAAATTCATTTGACATATGATTTCTTTTTCTTATTCTTTAAATAATATTTAATATATCAATGTTTAAGTTATCATTAATTAATTAATTTTTTTTTAATTTTAAGTACGGACCAATGATGATCGAAGTGAATTTTGAAGACCAAAGATAATTTTTGTTGACATTATAATTATGAACTAGTATGTTTAACTTTTTGCAAGGAATTTTAGAGTAATTGATGGATATATGTAAATTTCATATTCATATCTTTTATTTTTTAAAGATGTTAAGTATGATAGATGCATGATTGGCAACAATTGTTACTTTTTTTCATTTATAAAAAAATATTATAATTTAATTTTGTATTTCATTTATTATGTTTTTGTTGAATATAGAATTTACTAGAATGATTACAAATCTAATTGAATTTTTTTTATCAATGTAAAATTGTGATATAACTTATAAAATAAAATGGTCCATGAAAAATATTATATTAATAATTTAAAATATTATAAAATTTAATAATTATGTAAATACATTTAACGACACTTTTATATAACCATTAAAAAGTTTTTCTATTAGTTTTTTAAATGCCAAAAAATATAATAATATTTAAAAAAATAATGCAAATAACTTTTACAACATTTTTACAATATTGTTAAAAGTTTTCCTATTGTTTATAAACATGCTGCAAAATGCAATAAATAATAATTGCATCATTTATTTGTAATGTTGCTAATATTTTTAACAAGATTAGTTATGTGTCGTACCAAATGGCGCTAATACAACCTACAACATTTCCACTATATATATGCTGCCAAAAAATAATCTCGACATTAGCAAAAAAGTAACAAATAATAATTTCATCATTTTTTTAAAATCCATTAATTTTTTTAGCAAGATTATTTATATGTCGTAATAAATGACGTGAATATTATCTACGACATTACTATTGTATGTCGCAAATAGTGCCGCAAAAATGTACCAGCATTTTCAAAAATGCTGTTAAGTATTTACGACATTGCTTGTGTCTGCAAAATTGTAACTGCCTTTAAAAATGTTAGGAAAATATTCTCGGCATTTTATACGCTTTTAATAACATTAATAATATGACGTAAATGAGTACTTTTTTTGTAGTGGTTGTAAGCTATCTACTACGATTCCCATAGGGACCGTCATTTTTAGTCTATGCTATAAACTACGGTTTTCCATAAAAATCATCGTTTATAATGTCAAAAGATACGTGGATGCCACGTGTATTAGTTGTAGGCTATATACGACGATTCCAAAGGGTTCCATAGACAAGACTGTCGTGTTTACACAAAATGGTGCCGTTTGGAGTAAAAACGACGGTTTCATTACAAAACCGTCGTTTTTACCCCTTCATGGGGAAAAAAAAAACACGACGGTTCCATTACAAAACCGTTGTGTTATCTGGGTACAAACGACGAGCTTAAAAAATGACTTTTTGGAAAAAAAAAAAAAACCACGGCCTGACTATGGACCCGTCATTTTTATCAAAATGGCACCGTTTTGTAGCCGTGTTATTTGGGTAATGACGACGGTCCTAGCTTTGTCCATCATTTTTAACTTCGTGTTTTGTTCTTTACACGTATCTTCATTTTTTCATTTTTCCTCACTTCTTTAGAAACCCTAAAGCACCCGCTGTTGTTCTTCCTCTTTTCTGTGGTCGGATTACTTATTCATTTAATAGAATATTTGTGATTTTTAACCCAAAAACTTTAAGGTTAGTACTCGACAATCTATTTAAATTGTTTTTAACAAATTGTGAATGCATTATTCCGAGAAAATGTTTGAATATGTGCATTGAAAAGTTTGAATTTTGAATATATTGTGTTCATCTGGTTGTTAATTTGTATATGACGGGCTTAACTCGTTCATTAGAAAGTTTGAATATTAAATATAATGCATTATTTTGTTTGAATATTGAATGTATTTGTTAAATTGGTTGTTAATTTGTATATTGTGTATATTATCGAAAATTGTATAAACTATCCGGTGATATATATTAAACCCGATGATATGTATTAAACTCGATGATATGTATGAACTACCCATGCATATATTGTGTATATTTTGTGTGAAAAATTGTATATGAGAGTTTTGGTTTAATTAGTAATTTTGTATAAGAGTTTTGTAATTATAATATATTTAATATAATTTTGTATAAATTGATTTAAAAACTACTGAAAAAAAAACATAAACGACAATTTTTATGTAGAAATTGTCGTCTATGTTTAGTATAGACAACGATTTATATATAAAAACCGTCGATTATGTTTAGTATAAACAACAGTTTTTATATATAAACCGTTGTTTATATATTTGTAGCGTGGCGACCACGTGGCTTCGGCATGATTTTAAAAGACGGTGTGGTCGCCGTAATAATGTTTTAGACGTCGGTTTTTAACCGCCGTCTATGTTTTATGATTATCAACGATACCTAATTAGACAACAGTTTGTATCCATCATGTAAACACTTAAGATGTCAATTTTTCACCGTTAGTTTTTATCCTATTTTCTAGCAGTGATCATTGGACAAATCTTAAAAATCATTCCATCATCTTCTAGTTTAACTTTGCTCTCTATCTTTGTCTAATGACAGTTATGCACCTTCATGATAAATTTTTAGCATAATCTTTAAATCCATTGGCCAATTCTTTATATGTGTTTATATATATATATAATTGTTTTTCTTTGTCCATGCCCAAAATTCCAACAAAAAAATGAATGTAAAGTGCAAAAATAAATAGATAAATACCTGCATAGCGAACTACTTAATAAAGATCCAAACTTTCAATTCTGGAAAAAGATCTCTTCGCACTAAGAGCATGCACAAATTGTACTTCTTACAACGGGGTACCTAATGCAGTTTGATAACTTATAATATTTATTTTGTTAAAAATTGTAATATAAATATTGAAAAAATTACATTTCATTTTTTTGAAACTTGATTTTTGAAACTTAAAAATAATATAATTCATTTTTATCAAATATACCAAATATAAAATTTTAGTAAATGTTTCCAATCATATCATATTCAAACTTTTCTAGTCTTACCAAGCACTTCTTACTTTATTCACCAAAAAAAACCACTTGTTACTCAAATGTCAAATATTTGGAACGGAGAAAATTAAGGCACGTCACCCACCAGCTAAATCAATTTAGGTAGAAGGGTAGAGTAGACGTCCTTAAAAGCGTTCGAATCTAGACCTCCCTAATCTTTCCGATGAGAGATTGAATTCCATCGATTTTTTATTTTTAAATAATTTACTAGGTTCAAAAAATATTCAGTTGATGGATTGATCCAGATGGTTTTTTAACTATTCATGTAATAGCAGTGAAAAAAAAATTTAAATCCAAATATAACTAGTAAAATTTTAGTTTTAATTTTTATATTTATAAATATAAAAATTCAGCTATCTTTTAGCACTGAATTAGATCATCAAATGTGATTGAATTACATTATTCTAAAGCTTGATAATATACCGGCTCGTATTAGGCTTGCCCCACTCCACATAATCTCTTTCCAATTGCGGCTAGCTCGTTGCAAACACCATAAATTCTACCATGCAGCTTCCTTAATTTTATTTTGTAATGATAAATACTATTTTGTTTGGAATAAATAATTATTATATTATAAATCAATCTAATTTTTTATAAAAAAAAATTACGATATTATTCTATTATAAGCATGCTAACACTTTTTTAAAAAAAATAAGCGCAAAAAACTGATAGAATATATAGCTATGCATGGGCTATAAGGTTAGGAAGCATAGGGTCAAAAGACAATGATTGTCTACAAGGAGCTGGATACACCGTACATGTGGTAGACTTAGACTCTAATACCACTGCAAATTAAAAGAAGGGATGTCATAATTGATTGGTACCCCATATACCTTCTTCTTTTTTTAAATGAAAGGGTACCATGTATATCTTGACCATTACTTAAGTAAGATGTTAATTAATTAATTAGCTATATATATATTTTTGATAATCAATTAGCTAGCTATCTATATACATGCATGAACCAATGCAACGCTCACCCTCACCTTTATATCATAAATACCTCTTTATTTCTTTTTTGATAAAGTCATAAGTACCTCTTTCATCTACTGAGTATATGCATATATGTATAATAAAAATAAAAGAATTAGGATCTTAATCAATTTCTAATAACGAGGAATGAAATATCTTTCTCCCAAAGTTGGAAGAAAAACATTAGGCTTTTGTTGTTTGCTATATTATCTTTCTTTCTTCTTTTTTGTCCTCCTTATCTTTGGGTTCTTTCCTCTAATAACATAATTGCAAAATTAAATTATATTCATTGTTCATCCCTTTCCATGTTAAAGATAAAATGTTTTTTTTTTATGAATAAAAAAAGACTTATTTATAGTGGAATCATAAACCTATAAATTATCTAGTAAAAAAAATGCTTTCTTGGGTACCAAAAAAGAATAAAAGATAAAATGCTTTCTTAATATTTTTCAGGAAAATGATTCAAACAAATTTCCCTTTATGTGGCAAACAAAGTATTTTATTTATTTATTTATTTTTCTCTACAATTTATACCAGGCCTGTTTCACATCACGATGGGCAAGGCATCAGCCATTAAGCCCAAGCCCAATTGTTTAAATTTTTAGGCGCCCGAGACCACCAATTCGCTAAAGCTCAAAAATTAATTCGAGTAAAATGCACCTCCTATTCGTCGTATATTGGAGGACATGGATCGCGATCCGCATGATTTTTGATCCTGATCGTTTATAACACCATTCATCGACGCTCCAAATTACATCTCCAAAAAAGTTTTCAGAGACGAAAATTGAAAATTTCCATTAGTTCCCGCTTCTCAATAGTCCACACTCGCTCCCTATATAAGCCCCTCCACGAATCCCCCAAATTTCGTACCAAGTTTCAAATTCTCTTGAATCATTCAGTTCAATCCTTCGCTTTGATTCTTCGAAATGGCTCGTACTAAGCAAACGGCTCGGAAGTCCACCGGAGGAAAAGCCCCGAGGAAGCAGTTGGCCACCAAGGCTGCTCGTAAGTCGGCTCCGGCAACCGGAGGAGTGAAGAAACCGCACAGGTTCAGGCCCGGAACTGTGGCTCTTAGGGAGATCAGGAAGTACCAGAAAAGCACCGAGCTTTTGATCCGGAAGCTTCCATTCCAGAGGCTGGTGAGAGAAATCGCCCAGGATTTCAAGACCGATCTCCGATTCCAAAGCAGCGCTGTGGCGGCTCTTCAAGAGGCGGCGGAGGCATACTTGGTCGGTCTTTTCGAGGACACCAACCTTTGCGCGATCCATGCGAAGAGGGTAACCATTATGCCCAAGGATATTCAGCTCGCTCGTCGGATTAGAGGCGAGAGGGCTTAAAATGGAATCGCAATAGGTCTGTATGGAACACCTTGAAGTGGGTGCAAATAGTAGAAAATTTCAGTTTCTGTTTGTTTTTAATCCGCTGGAGGATTCTAGATCCAGGTTTTAGAAGATTGGTTCTTGTTCGAACGTCTAGAATTTGTAATTGGGTTTTTGTTTATTAATCATTGAATGAAACGCTTCAATTTTCTTCTGAAATTTTTTTTTTCTGCCATAATAGCTTTGGGGTGCTTCTGTTTCAATTTTAGCCCCTAGAAATTGTCAAAGTAAAAAATATGGTAAGAAAATCAGTAAGATGGGGTGTTCAAAATGTTACCAGAACAGTTTATTTTCGTTTTTGGCTTTCATAGAATGGTGTCTATTTATTTATTAGATATTAATGAAATTTATGCTATTCAATTAAAGCATAATGCTGGTTTCTAATTTTCTATTATATGTTTTGTAGAAAATAATAATAACGAATTCATTTTTTCGTCATAGTAATATAATAATGGCATTGTACTAGAACTATTCTTGAATTTGGAAATTTTATGTAGTCCTTTTTTTTTTCTTTTGGTAAAATATTATGCTGGTCTCGATGTTTGCAAATATTTAGAATAAATTTAAACGGCATTAAAAATGAGAGGTGAGGAAACTGCTCATAGACGTGAAAACAAAACAAATAAATAAAAAATTTCTTAAATATATTTTTTATAGAATATGGAAAAGGAAACTTATTAATGCCCCATTCATAATAAAATGAGTATAAGTTGGACAAGAGTTAGCTTTTTCTTAACTTACCAAATATACTGTAATTTGAACCATTTTTATACACCTTGAATCCTGGTAAGTATACATATCAAAAATCAAAAATTTGACCGTTGGAGGCTCCACACCGGTTCGACAGCTTCAAAATTAATTTGAATATATACATATATTTTTAAAATTTTCCTTTACCTATTTATAACTCCTTTGGACACTGTCTTAACTATAGAAATCTAACAAGGGACCCAAGAAAAAGAGAGTAGAAACAAAAAAGATTCACAAGAAATCGCCATGGACGTCAGGATGGGTGTTCCACAGCAAGGCTTAGGTACTTTTTCACAATTCTAATTCGTTTTTGTTGGATCAAGTTTATATGGTGTCAAGAAGTTTGCAGAAGATTTATTTTTGTTTTTGTTTTTCTTGCCATTTTGAGGTTTTTCAACTGGGTCTGTTTCCGATTATGTTATTTTGTGATTCTTCCAAATTTTGTGTTGATCTGTTTTTAATGTTTTCATCTTGGTTTGGGAGGGTTCGTCTAGCATATTTCATCTGGGTTTCCGATTATTAGTAAAATTTTCTATTGATTGATTTTGATAGGAGCTAGATGTTATCTTTCTTAAATTTTGGGTTTTAGCAATTTTCAGTGGATATCTGTTCTTGAACGCTTGGTGGGGGGGGGGNGGGACTATTGGGGCAAGATTATACATGTATCTTATTAGTAGTATCCGTTTATGATTTGGGTCTTAACTTTATTTGAAAATTTTATTTCCGGTTCTTTTCATCTAGTTTGTTTTCTCTCCTTGATCCACAAAAAAATATTATATCATTTGAGAAAGTACACCAAGGATATTGAAATTTGAGATCTTTAGTTTTGTAACATTTTCCAATTTGCCTTAATTTTGTTTGTAGGAGGAAAGTTGAAGAATGAAGCAGCACTACAAAGGAACCGGCGAGTTCTTGGAGATATCGGTAACTTAGAAGTGGTTCCGGTTGTGGAAGGAAATCCCTATGCCCACATTTCACGACCCATTACAAGGTTCTAAATGGTTCAAGTGGGTTTAAGTTTTTTGGTGGTTCTGTGTCTCTCTCTAACTAATTTTATTCTACTTGCAGGCGTTATCATGCACAACTTTTAGCCAAAGCAAAGGGGGCATCAGAAAATAACGAGGTTGTAATCATCTCTGACATTTTCTTTCTTTTACCGTTTGTTCCAATTTTTTTCTGAAGTTTTATAGTGAAAAGTTGAAAGTGTAACACAACAATGGATCCCACTTTGTAAATTTTCAGAACCTAGTTGGACAAGGTTTTGAAGATAAGGTAGATGTGAATAGGAAACTTTGTGCAAAACCTCAGAAGAAAGGCATTGATAAGCAGATTCCCGAGGATGTGGTTGTCATAAGTGACGATGATGAAGTAGAAAATGCTAAACCTACTAATGCCAGAGAAGTGTCTTCAAGGAAGGAAGTCAAGACTCTTACTTCATTCCTTACGGCTCGAAGCAAGGTTGGTTTTTAGATGTTCTGTTTATTTATTTATTTTTTTTTATGTTTATTTTGATTTTTTATGTTTCTGTTTGTGATTTGTTTCTTTGATGTCGATAATGAAATTGGTTTGCTTGCAGGCGGCATCTGAAGTCAGCATTAAGCTAAAAGGTCTGACTGTGGATATTGATGCAGCGGATGTTGATGATGAACTAGCTGTGGTTGAATATCTTGATGATCTCTACAAGTTCTACAAACTCACAGAAGTATGTTTTCTACTTCTACTCTTTATTTGATACATAAAATGAGCTTTTATTTTATTTTTTCCTGATCATATGAACAAAAAAACCTGGATGCAGGATGATAGTCGAGTTCATGATTACATGGATTCTCAGAAAGACATAAATTCTATGATGAGATCTATACTCATAGATTGGTTGGTGGATGTTCACAGAAAATTTGAACTAATGCCAGAATCCATCTACCTCACCGTGAATATAGTTGATCGATACCTCTCAATGAAGAATGTTTCAAGAAAGGAACTTCAGCTAGTTGGCATTAGTTCGATGATCATAGCATGCAAGTATGAGGAAGTTTGGGTTCCACAGGTAGTGTTCTGCTCTTTTGCAGTATAATTGGACTATTTCTTTCTAAACAGTATGTAATGTGTAAATATATGCAGGTTAACGACTTCATTTGCTTATCAGACTATGCTTATACTGGTAATCAAATACTTGTAATGGAGAAAGAAATTCTGCAGAAGTTGGAGTGGTATCTAACTGTTCCTACACCCTATGTCTTTCTAGTTAGATATATCAAAGCTTCTGTTTCCCTTTCCCCTGACCAGGAGGTATGACTAATTTTACTGTGATTCTACAAATTGCAGAACCATTTCTAAATCCTTCTTGTTGGCCAAGTAACCAAGACTAATTGTTCCCTGTTATGCAGATGGAGAACATGGTGTTCTTTCTAGCAGAACTTGGCATTGTGCATTATCCTACAGTAATTTTTTACTCTCCATCAACGATTGCTGCTGCAGCTGTCTATGCTGCTCGTTGTACTCTCAAGAAGACCCCATTCTGGAGTGAAACTCTAAAGCACCACACAGGCTACTCTGAAGAACAGTTAAGGTAATTATTCGTCTTCTTTTGTTTATAGCCCTTCGTTGGTTAATAGAATCTGTGCTTCTATATTGCATTTAGGTCCTTGTTCTCTCTCTGATTCATAGATTCACCTTGTTATGCTGTGATATTTGGTAGAGGACAGAGAGCAGACAATTGGGAATCCCTAACTTTTTACTAATTTGAGATGTTCTTTAACAGGGATTGTTCAAAGCTTTTGGTTCAATTTCACTTGAATGCTCCAGAGAGTAATCTTCAGGCAGTATATCGGAAATTCTCTAGACCTGACCGTGGTGCTGTTGCATATTTGACTCCAGCCAAAAATCTACTGGCCTAGTGTTCACTTAGTCAGATCAGGAACCAATTTTTTTTTTGTGTATATCATTTCACCATATGCTACTGGTGCTATATAGTGTTTACTTAACAGAGTCCGGCCAAAAATCTACTGGCCTAATGTTCATGTTTATATCAGGATCTTTTTTGTAACCAAATCTGTCATATGCTATAATGTTTAGCTGACCTTATAGAAGAAAATTTTCGAGAGTCTACAACATAATGTACATTAATGTTTAACAGTTAGGAAATGTTGAAATTTATGGCAGAAGACTTATGAACAACTATGTTGAGCTGAATTGAAATGCATGTTAGAATAAAGACTATTTGCCTCCGAGGCTGATGATCTAACCAAGACCTTCCAGATGCTATTTAGTGCTTGCATATATATTCTAAACTGTACAGAGTAAGGCTTCTGGAAATGATCTTGACCCTTGCTCCCAGCTTCAGTTTGATCCACGCCAAAAATATACATTCCCTCAAACAGTCTTTGGAAAATAGTCACCAAAGCAAAGAAAATTATAAATGCTTCACCAAAGCAAAGAAAATTATAAATGCTCTAGCAAAGCAAAAAAAATAAAAAAATCTTACGACCAAGATTTTTTTTATTACCTCAACAGGGCTGGTGACTTTGGGAAATCAAGAGTAAAGACGAAAGCTGAAAACAATTAAATGTCAAATATTAGGTCTCCTTTAATATATAAAAATGCATAGTCTAATTGTTGTGTCTATTAAGAGTTTGATATTCCTTCTACTGGGTTATTCTGGTCAAACTGAATTTTGTAGTAAAATATTAGCAAAATTCAAAGCTAGTTCATAAAGGACAGAGAGCTTGCCAAAGCTTCCCCTTCAAAAATCTATTCATAAGAAGGAATAAAACTAGAGAACCCTCCAAACCACAAACCTTTGTTCCGGCAACAATGGTACCATTGAGGGGATGAACAGCACATGCCGTAACTCCTTCAGATAATGGTAGAAACCTGTTTTGCTTTGTTTGATTGTTTACTCCAGAAAAATCATGTTTATCCTCGCTAGAATTGCAAAAAAAAGAGGGTGAGTTATAAACAAAACAAATTCTTTGGTGGAAACAATATAGTTTTTTAAACTAAATTCATCCAGAGAACAAGTCTTGGCTAATGTTCTTTACCATTAAATTTAAGGGAAAAATAAATTATCTATCATTCATACCACATTAATACCCCCATAACAATCCCTTCAAGGGGATGAACCCAGTAGCTGTTCTTTTCACCATTGGCACACTGTTCCATGATTGGAACTAATAGTTTAGGTAATACCAAACTTAAACCCAGGTAGATCTGATGACTAATAAATCTAGACTTTGCAATTGAAAGGAGATTCTTACTTAAAGTCCACATGGCTAGGAGAACTGGAGTCTGGGTAGAAATCTAAAAGATGAATTCCATTTTCAGATGATGATCCAACGACATAGATCTGCAATGAAAGAGCTAAGCAATGATGATGCATTCTGAATAAAATTATATGAATTTTTTTTCTAATACCTCATAACTGAAATTGTTGCCATATACAAATCAATTTCAATAGTCATAATAAGGGTTTTGAAAAGTTTAAGGTGGAAGGCTTTTTGCCTAACTGAGATGTAAGCATCAATTATTTCTGAAAAAGAAATCTCGGAAAGCCATAAAAGAAATTAGTGGAAATCATATCATAGTAAGAAAATGAGTTGGTTATCAATTTCAGTCCTTTAGTGTCTTTTCCTTTCTATTTGGTCTTCTATAGTCCCTCGTATCAAATATTCTTCAACACCACCAGTACTGCACAATAAAAGAAAAATAAAATTGACTTAGCAAAAAATTTGATTTAGGTGCTGTTTGTTGGTTTTTGTCCCTTTTTTTTCTACTAAAATAAATTTAGTTTGCTCACTTCAATTGTTTGTTAATGTTAGTTAAATATTTCAATTAACTATCTAAGGAGAAAAAAAAATAATTTTTTTTCATCCTTCCCATTTATAGTTAATTTGATATGTTTAGCATACTCTAACAACTACTTAAACAATTGAAGTAAATAAATTACACAGTTTAGTAGAAAAAACAAAAACAAAAAATAAAATCGTTAACAAATGGCACCAATAATACAAAATTATAAATAAGTCAGAAAAATAATCACAAAAGAAAAAAAAAACTGAAGATTTTTCGTTGTATTAAAAAAAAAAAGGACATACAATATATGTATTAAAAAGAAAGAAAAAAAAAAGAGAAAACCTTCAAATCAAAAAGAAATAAAAAGAGGAAACCTTTTATTTTATTTTTCGTTGAAAAAAGGAAATGAAATTATTATAGAGGAGGATATGCAGAAATTAAAGAAAATGGACAACTGCATTGACAGGAGAGCAAAAGAATAAGAGATTTAAAAGTCACATGCTTGCTTTTACCTTTTTCATGCCGACAAAAACCAACATACAATGGCTTTCCTCTTCTTTTCTCGACAACCGCAGCTCGTTTTCTTTGATTGTCGTTTTGGTCTTTTCCAAAGACATTTTCAAGAGTATCGGTTAAACCCAAATCCAAATACCAATACCCAGTTCTTGTGCTGAGAGCTGAGGCTGTAGCATTGAAGCCCTGAAGGCCAACTTAAGAAGATGAAAGAAACAACATAATATAAGAGAAAGATTGAAAGTCCTTACGGAGTTGGTTGGTAGCCAAGATGGTTTTCTCAAACTTGATATATCAGCTGAGTTATACGACTCATGTCTGCTCCCTCAAAAATTAACAAAATAAACTGAGTTATCAAACCTGAGTTTCTAACGCTTCCCTATAATACTATAGTGGAACTTGACCGGAAAGATTCAACTTACAACCAAGCTGGTGGAGGGCAATGAATATGCGTAACTTGAAAATTATACAAGTTCAGAACGCCAGACCTACCATGTTAAGGCAATGAACAGAAAATGCATAATTATGAATATCATAGAAGTCAGAGAGAGGGACTTAAAGCATGCAGTTTTTATTACTAGAAATTAGCTGATGATGTGACAAGGTTTATGCAATTAGGAAAAAATTATCTAAAACCATTTTATGAATAACTGCAGAAATGGAATTGACCTTACCAACCATCATCAAGGTGAAATGCTAATTGATATGGACAAGATGGATCAAGATCAATAGAGTGTATTTCCTTTGATACTATGTCTGATTGTGCCTGCATAGTATAAAGTAAAATCACGTATTAAATGAAAGTATGCAGCGTTACTAGTGGTCAAATATTTTCCTTTATGATGAGTATTCCATGAACCGATAGACCATGGTATTTTCTTATACTTGGTTCCATAGAAAATGGAGTCCCACCATATAGGGACTGAAAAACTCAACAAAAATGGTGGAAACAAAAGTATAACGAAACTATTGAGATACCTTCAGTGGACTGATTTTCTCTAGCAATGAGGCCAACTTGAATGATGCTAGGGGTCTAAGGGTTGGATGAGAAAACTGAATGAACAATTAAATAAGAATCAGACATTTATACATTCATAGTCATAAAATATATTCACCAGTAAAAAAATACAGCCACCTTGAAATGCAAAATCTGATGAGAGTGCCAGTATGAGAAATGTGGTTACTAAGATTAAACATGTTAAATCAGAGGTAACTGCTTGTAAAGTTTGATGTGTTAATTTATGTTCTACAATACTAGACTTAAATGTGAAAAACAATAAGAATGTAACTTTACTTCTCTATGACTTTGAAAAGCAGAAGATGCTCTTCCTCCACGAAGATCCCACAGGTAAATAACACCATTCTTACCAGCCCCAAAAATGATCTGTAAATAGTAATAGTGCCTTACTCAAAACTTTCTTCCAAATCAAAACATCGACATATAAATCATAATAACCAGTAAGACTAACGAATTGTAGGAGTAAAAACATTGAGAAACGAGTTCCAACTAAAATAATGGTTTGGTTTCTTTTAGCCCAGTTTCAGCTGTTTAAAGAGATTTGGTTTCTTTAGTCTAGTGTAAGACTTAGAAAATTTTGACATATTGCTGTAAAAGACACTAAACTCTGGTGTTATATAGCAGTTTACAACATTCAGAATTTTCCTATTTCCACAAATACATTATTTTTTTTATTCTTTTTCTTACAAATCTTGTTCACTGGATTTCTTGAAAATGACATGTTAAGCAAGAACCATTAGTTATATAGACTATGGAAAAAGATTGAGAAGAATCATACCCCTATTAAATTGACTACAGGTTCATTGATGCAAGTATATGANATCTTTTAAAATTAGAATAAAACAAACATGTAAATTAGTTACTCCGCCTTTTTTTTTGGTCATATAGTTACTGATGTAGCGGAAGCTAAAAGATCTCCTAATTTTCTAATCTCCTAACCTTTATATGTAAATACCAATACATCAAATCAAATATGTTACATTTTGCTGCTACATCAGTTACTCTACCTGATTTTCCACGTTTGATTCGATACTATTAAGGGTGCAGCAGGAGAGAGTTGTAAGTTCAAGATATGGGAGTGCATTCGTTCTTCTGTCCCACACATTGATGACACCGTTTGTATCAGAAGCAAGCAACCTAACAAAATTTAGCACCCATAGAGAAAGTATTACTCTTAAAATTATCAACTAGTTCATATATTCCAACTACAGAAGTAACCAAATGGTCAAGACTTATCAAATAAAAATGCCACAGAAGCCCTAAATTGTGACAGGAACGCTGGACTCAAATAATTTTGCCTCCCACTTAATTTATTCATTTGAAGAACTAACAATTGCACGCTGTGATCTATTTACTCCAATTGAAGACTTACTACAAGCACAGATGCAACAACTCACAACCACATCTAATGAGCTGTAATGTGGAACATGCAAAAAGAATTCCCTGATGTTAAAGTTATTGATTGAATCACTTAATTTGTACATATGTATCAGTCCTTACATTTGACGTCCAATTCTGGTTCATACACCTAGTTAAATTTGACTTCAAAAATAAATTATATGCCAGGTCACACAAAGACCTCACCTTGGTTTAGCTAAGCTTCATTTAATTTGTTTTCAAGTACATAAAATTGCATATAGAAATTATTAATCCTTGATAAATTTGATTAAATCTTTAATCTTACAGAAAAGTCCATTAACATCAGGCAGCAAACTTGTACTGTCTTCCTTTTACCAACCTTGAGTTGTCAACCAAAGTAAAAGCTATATCAGAAAGACCTTTATGGATTCTAGAATTACTGATAGAGAAGGAAGATCTTGTTCTTAACACCTGCATCAACAAGAAGACAAATTTAGCATCACATAGATTGCATACCAGACCAAATAACAATATAAGATAATGGGAAGCAACAAGAAAATGGGAAGTTAAGACCTCTTCAGTGAATACAAATTGAATAAAAAAAGTATATTTTTCAATGCTCCGATGCTTTAAAAAACAAACATTAGCATGAAATCAGAAACTTACTTGTGATGGTTCAGAAGAGATGTAACCAATATCAAACACAAGCACTTCATCGCTTATCATAGAAGTACAGACAACCTAAAGTAAACAATTTAGGAGTACATTAATTATAAAGGTCATAAATGCAGCAGGAAATAGGGGTAAACTGAAACAAAGACCTTTCCAGAATCATAATAATAATAGAGAGCGAATTTTCCTTCTTTCACCTGATGGCATGGAAAATTTTGATTGAAGATATTTAACCTCGTAATGAGAAAAAGCAGCTGTTTTAGCAACAAGGGAGCTGTATAGACTTGAAAGCTTCAGGTTTCCAGAAAAAAGCTTTCATATTGCTAATTTCCTATTCCTAAAACTATTCTTCACTTTTGGCTCCCATTTAAAGCTATCAACTCAAAAATGAAAAAGACATTTAAGACAAGATCCACCAAGATTTAGCACAGATTACCTATGGTCTATCATATGCATGCATGTAGAAAGTGAGTAAAAATGTTGTTGAATCCAAACCTCATCTTGGTTAGCAGGATTCCATCGGACAAAGTCAGGTTGTCGATTAGAAGGAAGGTGCAGCACAAGCTTAGTCTCGTCTTCCGCTAAGCCTAACAGGAAAATAGAGGTAAAAATTCTGTAGAAATGTTTCATAAGCACAAGTATGGATTAGATGATATATAAATGTATATATAGACAGAGACATGGGGAAGGTGTATATGTATCACTTAACAAGCTTAAGTGAGGAAGTTACATGGCAATGATGCATAACTCTGGCAGTAGAGAGTTTCAGAGTCATGCACTGTTAAGCACCCTGCTTTTGTCACAGATGCCAGGTATATTCCCTGATATAAGAGTTTAGAAATCAGAACAAGATGACATGAAGAATTTTAAATCAAGAAAGAAAAATGTAAAAGTAAAAATGTAAGACACCATTTAGTATCATAAGAGAACTAGCATTCAACAGGCTTCACCAACGAAGAAACAGAAAGACCTAAACCAATATTTATGTACTGGGTTTTCCAAAGTCCGGGTTTCACCTTATTGTCAAAGTCCAAATCAGAGATCCCCTGGCTGAAAAAGGGAAAACCAGAACAAGATCAACCATCAAATACAAGCAAACGGAAACCCAAGCATCCATATAAACAAATCTTTTTACTATTCTAATATCAAGCCTAATCTCAGATAATGACCCACCATCTTTAGAATTCATATTAGAATGGAGCCAAAAATAGAAAAAGTAATTAAATAAAGAAAGGAGCAGAACTCCACAAATTTATTAAATAATGAAATGATTTGAGAAAAGACTGACTTTCTAACGCCCACTTGATACTCGGTTGTAGTAATTCGATTCATCTGTAAAATCACTCATTTCATGAGCAGAAAATAAATAAAACCAAATTTATTATTGAAAAATAGAGAGAGAGAGTAGATTTATTGGTATTTGTGAAGGTACATACATGGGACTCACACGGTACGCCGGCAATGTGATACAAATGGGGAAATGCACCAATCTTATAGCATCCACATTCACGCACCAGAAAGCATTCAGTGATAGTGTTGACGTAACATGAACGCTAAAAATCATAAACTAAGGAAATACAATTACATATATACAATTACCTGGGAATAGGATTGCGTAAGCAGGCCGGAGACTGAATGGCGGTACTTTGGCTCCAACCTCCCATTCAATTCGATCAACCATCGGTTCCATTGCTTCCTGAAAATACAAATTTATATATGTGTGTGTGCATTTGGAATAAGCAAATCAATTCCTTTTATTTCATTTTTTTCCTAAAAGAAGTGGATAGAGGAAGGTAACAGGCAAAAACCTTGAAAAGGGCTTAGGGTTTTCATGTGAGGGTTTCTGTGGAACTAAGTACTTGTCCATGGCGTAACAGATCGTGTGAATCCCACTGAGAGTCGATGAGGATTTTTGTTTTGGCAGTTAATATTATGCAGACGAATTCATAGCATAATTCTGAATATTACTTTCTTTTTTTTTTTGTTTATTTGGCGGGCAACAGCGTTTTCCCTTTCCCGCCATGTCGCACCAAACGGGTCGGATCTCCATCGAACCCAGATTCAAATTTATTTGCTTACCATGAAAAAGAAACACGTTTTATTACGAACAGCATTGTGAAATTGCAGAATCAGACAATATAAAACAAATAATTACAAATTCAAAACAAATCAAAAGTTACGTACTTAGATTTTAGAACACGCCTTCCGAACCCAAAAAACGTAGAGAGAGAGAGAATCATCTACACTACGCATTACAAAAAGTTATAGACTTGGGCGTTTAAGCCCTCTCGCCCCTAATCCGACGAGCGAGCTGAATATCCTTAGGCATAATGGTGACCCTCTTGGCATGGATAGCGCAGAGATTGGTGTCCTCGAACAGACCGACCAAGTAAGCCTCAGCGGCCTCTTGAAGAGCCGCGACGGCACTGCTCTGGAAGCGAAGGTCAGTCTTGAAGTCCTGAGCGATTTCTCTGACCAGCCTCTGGAACGGAAGCTTCCGGATGAGAAGCTCAGTGCTCTTCTGGTACTTCCTGATCTCTCGGAGGGCCACTGTCCCCGGTCTGAAACGGTGGGGCTTCTTCACTCCGCCGGTGGCCGGAGCAGATTTCCTCGCTGCCTTCGTCGCCAGCTGCTTACGTGGCGCCTTCCCTCCCGTCGATTTCCTTGCTGTCTGCTTCGTCCGCGCCATTCTTAAACTCCGAGATCGATGACAAAAATTCACTCTCTCTATGTGATTTTTGAAAGTTTTTGGATAGATGCGATGCGAGTGAGAATGGTGAAGAATTCACTGCTACTTATAGTTGCGTAGGGAGGGAATTCCAGAGTGTTTATTGGGTTTTTGGACGAAAGTCTGTGCACCGTTGATAAGTTATAATCGACGGTTCTGAGTTGTGATCACTCGGATTGAAATCGTGGCAATCTCGAACTTTTTTTTTTTAAATAACAAACGCGTGTTAGTTTTGGCTCCTGGTTCGCATCATTTTGATTTCCCGGGCTCAATAAGTTGGGTCATGGGTGGGTTTTAGGGCCATATTAACTATGGGCCTTGTGAACTTCTCTCCATTCAAACTCAAAGCCTCTTAGCCTCACCAGGCCCAGAATCTTTTTTTTTTAGTGGACCCCAATGAATGAGGAAAGAAAGGACAATGAATATTTAAATATAGTTGTCACAATTCATCAAAAAAAACTATAGTTGCTACATTTGCAACTTTAAGTAAGAATAGAATATATATATATATATATATAATTTTGACGGAATTGTTGGAGTTTTCTATCATTGACTCGTTGGTGGAAAGTAACAGCTTATTTCTTACTAATATTTGCTTCCATCAGCTGCCACCTACTAAACAAATTAAACAAATATGCTGTCATTCTTTTTTCTTTCTTTTTTTCTTTTTTCGTTTAATGCAAGTGACATTATATTATACTATTCAATTTAGTTGTACTCAAAATTCAATTGTTTTTTCAACAACAACAATGCTCGTCAGCATAACCAAGTATCAACCCTCTTTCTTTGTTTATTAATTTTATTTTTTAAAATCAAATTTTGGATATCTTATTAGTAAAAATTAGAAAGGTTTTCACCAATGAAATAAAACTATATAAACGCCTCTAATAAAATATTAACATGTGAAGTTGACGTACAAAATTTGATTGAATGAAAATCAGAATGCCAATGCCTTTATGTCTTTTCAATTTCAACAAATCTAAACAAATTTACCGGTCAAATTTTCACATAAAATGAGAAATTTGAAAGTATAGTACAGTGGTAAAACCACCAGTTAAATTTTTATATTTATAAATATAAGAGTTAAAGGTTTGAATTTTTGTAGTTTTATTTGTACTCAATGTTTTTCTTCGCTGTTACTGCACGAGAAAAATAAAATTTCTAGTGATATAGATTTTAAGTATGGACTCCTACTAAATTAAAAAAATGTCTGAATTTGAACTATTTTTTTAAATAACTTATACACCTATGACTATGCTACAGATAAATTATTTTTTATTAAAAAAAAATGAGAAGCCAATGAATCAATCTCTTTATTGTTTAAAAAGGTAAAGATCTAATCTAATCACATTTGCCCACAAAAGCAAAAATAATACTCTTTTCTAACTCACCCGCTAATCCATAAGCAACAATTTCTTATTATCTTCCTCGGGTTAAAATATTCGAAAGCTTGAAAAAGATGGTGGATATAGAAAAGAAAAGATGGCCTTGCTCTTACAGTGTTCTTACATGTTAAAAATAGGATGACTAGAAAGTACATTTTCAGTAAATCTTCGTGTGAACAATCTATATAAATATATATAATATGAAAAAATTTCATAAACATCTTTTATAATTTTAATATAATTATAAATATAATTTTTAAATTTTAAAAATATTTTAAAATATTTATGCTGTTAATAAAATTTCGTTTATCTTAACAGTAAAAAATATAACAATCCACGTAAAAAGTTTTCAAATAAATCTGATTTTTTATTTTTTTATTCTTTCTCTCTCCTATCTATCTTCTTTCTCTTTTCCATTTTTTTTTTCACTCTCTCCTCTCGCTTCCTTCACTCTTAAATTTGTTCTCTATCTCTATCTCTCCCTTATTCTCTCTTCTTTATCCATTTTTTTAGTCTTTCTTATTCTTCTTCTTCTTCTCTTTCCCGCACCCACCACGTTCTCTCTTCTTTTTCTTTTTTTCTTTTTTTTCTTTCCTCTCTTTCTCTTTTTTTTTTTCTGGTTTATTCACACTAATATCAATTTTTTTTTTGCCAACTTTTTTTTTTCTCTTTCTTTCATTTTTTTTTTCTTCTTCTCTTCCCGCACCACGTTCCCTCTTTCTTTCTTTTTTCTTTCCTCTCTTTCTCTTTATTTCACTTTCTTTTTTCTGGTTTAATAAACACACTAATATCAATTTTTTTTTGGCCAACTCTTTTTTTTTCCAGCTATGGGCTGATTGCTGTGGCTTTTTCTTGTCAACCTTTTGGGATTATTATTATAATTATTGTTATTATTATGCCCATTGGAATCTTTATCTTCAATCCCATTGCAAACTGCTGCACCACCACCCAAATTCAAAGCAGCCATTTTATATTCCACAGCAAAAGAATTAGCATCTAAGCTGGTATTCTTGTTCGCATTCCCATTAGCAATTCCTTTTCCAGAATTCGATTTCTGAGTGAAGAAATGCGGTTGGGAAGTAAAAGAACGAGTTGGAACGCCGTTGAAAGCCGATGGACGGGAAAATTTTCAAGGCAAATATGGTGCAGGTGGAGGTGGTGGGTGGTACTTTTGAATTCTTGGGCAAAAATTGCTGAAGGAATTAATGGAGGAAATGATTGATGGCGAATTGGTGCAGGCCAAAGAAAAATAAAATAAAAAATTTATTATTATTCTATTAAAATTTATTATTATTTTAATAAAATAATGAGCATTAATGCCATTAGCTCAATCACGGTCAAAGTTAATGATTTTTTATCGTGTAAATAATATTTTTGAAATATATATAATTTAAAATTTTAATTTGAATTATACGAAAACGCTATAAACTTTGAAGTCGGAGTTTATAGCGTTTCCGACGGTCAAATGTAATGAGAGAAGTCAAAATTAACTAATTTGCGTTTTGTCACGTGGGTCACCAACCCACCTCTTTCTTCCCCCTCCGCGTCTAGCCCGACCCCTCTGAATTTTTTTTTTTCCCAATTTTCTTCCCATTCGCCTCTCCCTTGCCTCCCAGAACCGAAAATCTCCTCTCCGCTGCCGCTGCTTCTCCTCTGCCTCCCCCAGAAACCGCGAAGTTCCTGAAACACACAGCCTCGAAGCAATCAGCCCCGAAGTCGAAAAAAATCCTAGCTTCCCTCCTTCCCCGAATTGCCGTGTGCCCTAGCTCTCTAATCTTCCCGAATTTGCAGTGTGACTCCTCCAGGCCCCCCGGTTGACTCCTCCAGCCCCCCCGCGATCCAGCCCTAGCTCCCTCCGTCCCCGAGTCTCGAGCCCCGAATTTGCAGTGTGCCCGAGTCTCGAACCTTTCCGTCCCCGAGTCCCCGAATACGTGGCCAAGTCTGGAGCCCCCCCCGCCTCCTTCCCCGGTGCCTCCTCGATCTGGTGTCAGTAAGCAAAAACACGGCAAGACAATTTTTTTTTTCATTTTTTCTGGGCTAGAATTGCTAAATTATTTTGATGTAAACCGTGTATAAACCGTATATGATTTTGGTGATTTTGATGATGGTAATTTGGCCTTTTAGTCTTTGATCTACAATTGAAAAAAAGAAATCAAAAAAGAAAAAAAAAATTGATGTGAGTTTGAAAAAAAAAATTGGTCTGATTGTATTATAGTTGGATTTGAATTGATGTTATTTGATAATTTTTCAATTTTTGAATTGAAGTTGGTAGTTTATAATCGTAAACATAACATGTGATATGAGTCCTACGCCAGGAGAAAATGGGTAATGGAATTTCAGGGGCATTTAGTTTTGCAATAAGTCCTGTATAAATTAGTACAAATGAGCGCTTCAGTTAATTTCTTCAAGGAAAGAAGGGAAATAACGAGTTATAAAGAAGGAAAATAGGAGCTCCTAAATTTAGATGACTCAAAGTGATACCAAAAGAAAGAAAATTGTGCATGAGACAACAAGTATTTTCAAAAGACATTGGCTCAATAATCCTCGATTGCCCATATATAGGCTGCATGTAGCCGTTTAAACACCTTTATATATATATATATATATATATATATATATATATATAGAGCAGAGCAAGTACAATTTCCCATAAATGAGGAAAATGGTCCTGAAATTATATATACGCATATTTATATTTATATATTTTTTCAATTAGTAGTGTTGCAAAATATGAGGAGATAATTATATGGGTATAGTTATTTGTTTCAGTTATTGTCTATGTAGAATTAATCCTTTTTACTTTTCTTTTTTTAATTTTATGATATTGATTTACGATGAAAGGATCCAAACTCAAATTATGAAATAGTAATTTTTACAATTAGATTGTCTTCCTATTACTAGAATATGTGTTTAAACGGCTACATGCAGCCTATGGTACATGGCACCTTCCTATTGTCTTCATATATTTTTACAATAGTAATGTTTGCATTTTTAATATTGGATTATTTTTCTTGGGTGGTTCACATATACATAATGTGGTATGATTTTGCTTTGCAGAAATGTCGACATCCAGTGCACAAAAAAGCTCTTGGCGATTAAAATGTCAATGTGGTGGTAACATGAAGTTACACATATCTCGTAGCGAAAAGAATCCAAATCGAAAATTCTGGAAATGCCATAATTGTAAGGTAAATTTACCAAATTTTATTTTTTGTTTTTCAAGATGGTGATTATTATATGTTGTATGCTTAAATTGACAATAAAAGTGTTTTGCAGGATGGTATTTATTGTGGAATGTTTGTATGAGATAATGAAATAGATCATGGAAAAATGGATAAAATAGACTCTTTGATTGAAGAAGTTAATACACTAAATTATAATGTGCAAGAGTTGACATCCAAAGTGAACGGCCTAATGCAGCAGCATCAAAGCGTCGTGGAACACCTCATGAGATCGAAAAAATGCGAATATGACTGGAAATTGTTTAGTATATTTGTTGCAGCTATGATATAAATGTATTATTTTTTGTTTAAATGATTTTGTAAAAAAATGAGGTGTAAACGAGTAAAGCATGAGGTGTAAACAAGTAAAAAATGGATNGTATGCCTCAATTTTGTGCAGAGGGCAAAGAGGGCTTTCTTGAGCATGTATAATTCATATGCAGCCTGTCTTATAGGATTTGTTGCTTAAGAAGCTTTTTTGGGGTGTGCTAGAATACAATACATTTTTATAATATAATAGTAGAAATTTGGGTGCTGCTTTATAGTTCAAGTTCACCTTGTAAATAAGCACACTCTTTGCCAAGAAAATAAGTTTAACGCCTCTACTTGATTCCGCCAGAAGAAGTGCTTCTATTTACATATAGAAGGAAATGACAGTAAACATAATAAAAAAAATACGCTAAAAAAATAATAACAATAACAGAGACCGAGCATTATCGAGCATAACCTAGGAGACAATTAGCATTCAATCTTTTAAAACTAGCACCTTGATATAATAGCCATTCTTCAATATTTGAAACTAAACAAATCCTCTGGACCACTAATATCTAACTACACTTAAAAGCAAACATGCAACCAGGCACAAAACTTGTCAGCATTTAGCAATTCAAAACCCAAATAAGGTATTCAGGAACAAAAAAATAACAAAAACCCACAACATATCAATGCAACTAACAAAACTGAGACAAAATGACTTATTATTCTTCATCCTGAGGTTCCTCATCTTCTTCATAATCATATCCCTTTTCGTCTGTTGTAGCATATTGGTACTACTAGTACTCAGAGACTAGGTCATTCATGTTGCTTTATGCTTCTGTAAACTCCATCTCATCCATTCCCTCTTCTGTGTACCAATGCAAGAAAGCCTTTCTACGGAACATAGCAGTGAATTGTTCACTCACCCTCTGGAACATTTCTTGAATCGAAGTGGAGTTACCAATGAATGTTGATGCCATTTTCAAACCAGTTGGTGGGATGTCACAAACAGTAGACTTGACATCCCACATTTGTTGAGTAAGCTTTGGAACAGTTAGAGCTCTGTATTGCTGCAAACCACGAAATGTAAGAGGGGTAAACCCAACCATGAAGAAATGCAAACGAGGGAAAGGAATTAGATTAATAGCAAGCTTGCGGAGATCATAGTTGATCTTCTGAAAAACAGAAAAAACAGCAAACACAACAACCTGAAAATAGGGAAAAAACAGCAAACACAATTTATACAAGTTATCACAATTTATATAATTTATACAGGTATCAACTCCCCCAGCAAACACACCAACTTAAAAATTTTTAAAGCAGAAAATACAGAGCTTTAAACAAGCAACATTGATATATTCATTGAGCTCAACATTCCCAATACAATAGTATCAAAAAAACCAGCATTGTTGCAACAAAAAATACCAGCACTGTTACAACAATATTCATAAACAAGGAGGAAAACCAAATGAATAGAAAATGCCTAGAGAACCTAATGCTAAGGACATGACCAAAACCAACCAACCGCTTTCACTAGGGAGTGTTTCCCGAATCAAGAACCTAACTAAAAGTAGGGGAGTGTTTCCCGAATCAAGAACCACTAACACACAGAAAGAGGCAGATAAATAATAAAATTTCGAGTGTAAATGAAATACTACCAGTCTTGCATATGAAAGCAAAAATTGCTTATTCCAATCTGAAATTTCACTGACTAATCTGTAAACATCAATTATATATGAACCAACATGGCCAGTTTTACAAGAAGCAAATGAAAGCAACTAAATATAATGGAAAATTATACAAAATTGCTTCATAGCTGCAATTTTGTATAATTAATCAACAAAATAACAAAAAAATAACAAAACCAGCAAATCCAGCAAATCACTCCCAATAATTTCAAATCTAGCAAAGAAAAAAAAATTGTTTGACCAGACACAAACAGAGAAGGGGAAAAATCTTAACTGATCTAGGGCTCGGTTGGAACGGATCCGATGCGCAGCGGGGACGATGAACGACGAGGCTGAGTAGCGGGGACGATGAGCAGGATTGGATCCCAGCGGGGAAAACTCAGCGGGGATGAGCAACGTGACTTTGCGATGTGCGGAGTAAGTAGAAATCAGAGTCCACGGGGACAATGAGCAGGGGGATGAGCAGAAAATTGGAACGAAAAAGAGAGACCGACCAAGGGAACGCAACGTGACTTTGCGATGTGCGGGGTAAGGAGAAATCCGAGTCTGGTCTTCAAATTCCACGGGATTAGAAGATAGTGTAAGTGGGGGAGCCGGATTTGATAACCGGATTTGTATCTCCTCTCCCTTTGCACGCCCAAACACCTAATAAAGGAGAGAACCTGATTTTGAAATCCAATTCCCTCTTATCCGGTGTACCAAACGGGGCCTATGTATTCGGGAATTTCAAACTCTTAAGCCTAAGCAGTCAGGGTCTTGTAACTTAAGTTGTATTCCGAAGGATTTTGAAACTATGCTTCTATTTGATATGTCCGGAATTTAGGCTGTTTTCTTCTCCTTCTTTGGAGGTTTTTTTGTGCTTAA